>VDFB02013393.1:0-11275 GCA_007258455.2 Sequoia sempervirens | reverse complement strand
GGAGGTTTGCGTGGCAATGATCCAATGCAATCAGAAGGAATGGGGAATTAAAGGTAAGGTTAAATCTATAAATGTAATGCTAGATAAATTAGTTGTTGATGTTGATCGTTTGGGTGTTACTCATGACGAGAGGATTTCCTCTTTGGAAATGATGGTTAATAATATTTTGGAGGAAAGAGTTGTTAGCATTGAGGACATAATTGGTAAGCTATCAAAGGATTTGAAAACAGTGGTGAGCATAAGAAACAATTCTGTGAAGTCAACTGCTAAGGGTCTTTCGGTTTTAAACGAGAAAGCCTTGAAATGGACTAGTAAACCCCTGGAGTTGGGGGAAATTGAGAAAGTAGTTGAAGATTTGAATTGCTCGACCCTGATGGATAAAAATGAGGATTCTTCTCTAGCTATGGAAAAGGATGTGGAAGTCAGTCTGTGTTTGAGGACTAGGAGTAAGACGAAGAAGCGGGCAGCTATATCGTTTGATGAGCTCAAAGATGTTATGGAGATGCATGAGGGGGTCATTGAGGAGAAAATGGCCTCGGTCAATGTTCTAGAAAAGATGTTGTAGTTGTTGCTGACTTTTTTGCTTGATCAACCTTGGTGCTAATGTTTTTTGTTGTTGGTTTGCTGACGGGTTTCTTTGGTTATTTTTTGTTGTTGTCACGGTTTTGGGTTCGCGGGTTTATTTGCCTTAGTCTTTCTTGCGGCTTGTCATTGATGTAAAAGGGTTTTTGAAGCCTTCAAAACTTGCTTTCCTTATCAAAACATTTTTTATGAATAGTGTCTATATTACCATTTATAAAATAGTGTTACACATATTTACAAAAAATATGTGGGTGGAAATAGTCACACACCCAAAGCCCACACGGGGCTATAGCCCAAAACATTAAAACATAAAATATAAAAACAACAAAAATCAATTGCTAAGTGGTGAAAGATAGAGTAGAACGAGTGGAATCTTGATTATCCAGATTACTCCATACAACAGTAGAGTTCAAAGTATCCATGGGAGGGTCCCATTCATCATTATCATCTTTAGAATTATATTATTGATTATTTTCATTAGCCACATGAACAAGATAAATACTAAGAGCTAGTCAAGGAAATTTGCTAGAGTCACTTCAACTTATATTAACACCACCATGAGGTGGTGGAAGAAGTAGAGTGATGAGTAACATGCCATGACCAACACCATTTATCATGGTATATTCTTATAGGAGGAAGGGAATCCTAAGAGTGGGCATCTCGATTACCACATGATAAATGGTCGCATCCTCAATGACGCCCTCAAGATGGAGACTAGCCTTGAGTGTTAGGATAGGTGAGATTATAATTGCTATCCTTAGTTGTTTTATGTGTTTCCATGTTCTTTGGAAAGTGTTCTGGGGGACATGAGGGGAAAAATATTTATTATTTATTTTCCTATGACAAATTTTAATTGCATTCAAAGAGGTGGACCCACTACAGTGATGGTTACATAGCATCCTTGGAGAATATTCCCTTTGGGCGTCCAACTTCTGGGTGGGGACCACTTTGCAATGCATGTTATTTGCATGTTTTGCACTGTAGGGAATCCAAGTTTGCATGTTGGTGCATGTTCTTGCATGAAGCTATCAGAGCCGTCAGAGAGTTATGGAGCACTTGATATTGACCAATTTTGATTGGCTATGGGCTAGGCACCCATGTGAAGTCCATGCGATCATTTAATAATTTTCACCATGCTTATGGGTTGTCCACTAAGAGGGACATGGAGTTTTCTAGGTGGGTTTGCTTGTTTTGGGATACCATTTGTGGTATTCTTTCCCACAAACTTCTATAAATTGGAGCATTGAGATGGTGGTTTGAAGAGTTTGTAGTTTGTTAGAGTAATGAAGTGTTGCTAGAATTTAAAGAGGAGTGTTGTATCGATGTATCTCATTTGAAGATTAATATAAAAAATTGGATCTCTTTGGGTGTAGAGTTTTTTCCCGCAAGGGTTTCTCCACATATATCTTGTGTCACTTGTTATTCTCTACTTGTGGTATTGTTGTTTTTCTTTCATGTTTGGAATTGTTAATCACTTTATCACTTTATGATAATCTTGGATACATAATTTCAGATTTGCAAACATATTATTAAGTTCTATAGTTGCAAGTTTCACCTTGAATTTCCAACATTTGGTATTAGAGCTAACGTTCTATTGAGAGAGGGACACCTTTCTCTTAAGTGTTGAAGGTTTTTTGGTTGCAGTGGGAACTTGTGCATTGTGGGTTTTGCAGATTTGTGAAGAAGATTGAAAACCATGGCTTCTACCTCCCATTTACTTAGATGACAAGGAAGTTCAGTAGATTTGGCTACAAGATGTGGAAGTTGAAGATGGAGGATCTTCTTGAAGAGAGATCAATGGTTGTGATTTCAAGTGAAAAGGAAACCAAAATCAATAGGAAGTTGAAAGAAAATGGAAAATAAGGCATGAGGGACCATTTGGTTGTGTCTTGTAGATTCCCTCCTCCTCAATGTTTGAGGAAGAATTTACCCACATACAAGTGTGGAGGGATAGAGTGAGAAATCTACCAAACTAAAAGTCTAACAAATAAATTATATCTCAAAGACATTTCCATTAACGAAATGAAGGATGGTGATTCTATTGTAGAACATTTAAAATGATTTGAAATATGATTATAAGTCAACTTGCATTTGTAGATGTTAAGATGAAGACAAGTGTATTTTGTTGCTTTCTTTACTCAAATCATGGGGACATACTCAATTTTTGTGTCATAAATTAGGGTGGGTACAAAGCTGAAGATGGATAGTATCATTGCCGCTGCTTTGAGGAAAGGGGTAAAGGGAGAAAGTCCATGAATGTGGGCTCCCAAGATGCCTTGCATGTGCGAGGAAGGTCCAAAGAAAAAGGAGGGCCTAAAGGGCACAAGAAGAGAGACAAGTCTAAAGGAGTTCTAAAACCCCCAAGAAGAGCAGAGTAAAGTGTTGGAATTGTGGTAAGAGAGGGCATGTGAAGAGGGTGTGAAACAAGAGAAAAATAGTTCAAATACTTTCACAAAAGAATTCCTTAAAGATGAGTGATTCTAACTCTTTTATATTTTTACTTGAAACCCGATGTGTGGTGATGATGCCAGCATATTAACTTCAGTGCTTCATATATGGCTCCTCACAGGAGTGCAGGTTACTTCATGTTAAAACATGGCTGAGGGAGAATTTTCTTGGTGATAACAACACATGGCCGAAGATTGTTGGTAAGGGAAAGGTAAAGTTGTGTTTTAGTGATGGAAGATTTAAGACCCTTAATGATGTTTTACATATTCTAGGACTTGCAAGAAATTTACATTCAGTATCCAAGTTCAATGATTTTGGAATGCATGTGATATTTGACAAGTTTGGTTGCAGGTTGGTAACAGGGAGTTTGGTGATTTCTAAAGGATCTCAGATTGGGACTTTGTTTAGGCTTAATGCATCCACTTTTTGTAACTTTTCCAATGTTATTGGCATTGAAAATGCATGTATATTGTGGCACCATAGATTGGGTCACATAATTGAAAAGGGTCTTAAGACCATTTTGATTAAAAAATTGGTTGATAGTCTTTCTGATTATTTTTGTCAGCTTGCTAGCCAATGAATGGGATTTTTTTATAATACTAGGATGGAACTTGCTAAATTTTTTAGCTCTAATAATTTATTAGTGTTACATAATTTTTCCAAGTTTTATTTCTAATGTCATTTTCCTATAGGCTTAATATCTTGTAAATAATATAATAATTGGGCTTGTCAGGATGACATAGAACCTTTGTGTAACATAAGTTAGATGTTAGATTGATAACTTATCTATGTTGTGTGGAAATCCACATGGATGTTTTTTATATCTTACATTCTTGAGCTCACTCAATTATAAGTTTTTTGAACCTTAAATACTTTTTTTTTATGATTCCTATTGGCATATGCTCATGTTAACAATAAAAAGGGACTTTCCATGAACAAGAACTTGGAGCTTGGGTGCAAAATGGAATATTTGAATAAATATCATAGATTGAGAAAATATCAAAGCACAAGGGAATGAGGTATGTCCATATAAATATGTCTTAGATTAGATATAACATAGGGTCCATTAAAACAATAGGGAAAAAGGGGGTTCGATAGAGGATAAAAAGGAAACTTAGATAAATTCTCTATAAATTATAAAGCACCATAATAGATATGGGAGTTGAGAGAATTTAAAAATAGGGCTAAAAGGTAGTAGAGAGATTTTTTTTGGAAAGATAGGTACATTGAATGAAATTAAATATGAAGTGAATAATTCAGTTAAGGAATATGAATGAATTATTTTAAAATAATTGATGGATGGGTTGCCACCCATAATAGGAATTAGCCACCATATGGATTTAATCCCTAAATCAAGATTAACGAACAAGGCAACATAAAATATGACACATATGGATAATGCCAATATAAAGATGAATTCCAAGAGCTATTGGATAAGGGTTTAATACTAGAAAGTTTTATCCCATACATAGTACTAATTATAATATTTCTTAGGATACATTATAATTGTTATCCTATGTTGATAATTGTGTGTCTTCACATTCTTTGGAAGTGTTCTAGAGGGTATGAGAGGAGAAAATTTATTATTTATTTTCCTATGACAAATTGTAATTGCATTCATAGAGGTGGAACCACTACGGTGACAGTTATAGAGCATACCGATAGCATATTCCTTTTAGACATCTAACTTCTAGGTGGGGACCACCCAGAAGTGCGTGATCTTACATATTGTTTACATGTTATCCTAGGTTGGGTGCCCAACTTTTCTTGTTCTAGGTTTGAGCTGTCAGAGCTGTCACAGAGTTATGGAGCACACGGTATTGACCAATTTTCATTGGTTATGGGTTAGGCGCCCATGTGAAGGCCATGTGAGCATTTAATAATTTTCACCATGTTTTTGGGCTGTCCACTTAGGGGGTGTGGGTTTTTACAAGTGGTTTTATTTGTTCTTCTATGATACCATTTGTGGTATTGTCTCCCACAAACTTCTATATATTGGAGCATTGAGATGGTGGTTTCATGAGTTTGTTTGTAGGTTGTCAGAGTAACAAAGTATTGTCGAAATTTAGAGAGGATTGTTTTATTGATGTGCTTCCTTGAAGATTAATACAAACATTGCATCTCTTTGGGTGTGGAGTTTTTACCGCAAGGGTTTCTCCACATATATCTTGTGGCACTTGTGATTCTCAACTTGTTGTATTGCTGATTTTTCTTTCATTGTTGCAATTGCTAATCACATATCATAATATTGGTAATCTTGAATATATGATTTCAGATTTGCAACCACATATTTAAGTTCATATTGCTGAAAGTTTCACCTTGATAATCCAACATTTGGTATCAGAGCTAATGGTTCTATTGAGAGAGGGACACATTTCTCTTAACTATTGAAGGTTTTTTGGTTGCAGTGGGAGCTTGTGCCTTATGGGTTTTATAGATTTGTGAAGAAGATTAAAAACCATGGCTTCTACCTCTTTTCTAGATATTGAGAATTTCAATGTCATTGGTTACAAGATGTGGAAGTTGAAGATGGAGGATCTCCTTGAAGAGAGAGATCAGTGGTTGGTAGTTACAAATGAAAATAAAATAGAATCAACATCTCATGAAGATTGGAAGAAAATGGACAAGAAGGCATGAGGAACCATTCAATTGTGTCTTGTAGATTTTTTCCTCCTGAATGTTTCAGAAGAATCTATCACATACAAGTTGTGGAGGAGGATCAGTGAAATTTACCAAACTAAAAGTCTAAAAAATAAATTGTATCTCAAAAGATGTTTGTATTCTTTGAAAATTAAGGATGGTGATTCTATTGTAGAACATTTAAATGCTTTAAATATGATTATATATCAGCTTGCATCTATAGATGTTAAGATAGAAGAAGATAAATGTATTTTGTTTCTTTGTTCTTTACCCAAATCTTAGGAAAATTTAATTGCTTCCATAAGTGGTGATGGTACAAAACCAAAAGATGGATAGTCTCATTGCTATACTTCTTTCAGAAGAGATGAGAAGAAAGTCCATGAATGCGGGCTCCCAAGATGCCTTGCATGTGTGAGGAAGGTCCAAAGAAAAATTAGGGCCTAAAGGGGAAAAAAAGGGAGATAATTCTAAAGGATGATCTAAAATCCCTAGGAAGAGAAAAGTGTTGGAATTGTAGTAAGAGAGGGAAAGTGAAGAAGGAGTGCAAAAACAAGAAAATGAGTTTAGATACTTCCACAAAAAAGTCCTGAGAAGATGTTGATTTTGATGCTTTATTTATTTCTACTAACACTATTAGTGATTGTGCTTGACTTATTGATTTAGGTTTCTCCTACCATATGACTCCTCACAAGGAGTGGTTTACTTCATATTCAACTTATGATGGGGGGAGAAGTTTTCCTTGGTGATAACAACATGAAGAAGATTGTTGGTAAGGGAAAGGTAAAGTTTTATTTCAGTGATGGAAGGGTTAAAACCCTTGATAATGTTTTACATATTTCAAGACTTGTGAGAAATTTACTTTCAGTATCTATGTTGAATGATTTTGGAATGTAGTGACATTTGACAAGTCTGGTTGTAGGTTGGTAAGAGGTGAGGGAGTTTCGGTAATGTTGCTGATCCTTGAAGGAATTCCTTTTAGCCAAATTCCTCCAATTTTTATAAATTCTTCCAATGTAACTAGGCACTAAAAAATACATGTATGTTGTGGCACTATAGATTGGGTCACATAGGTGAAAAAGGACTTAAGATTATCCTTAAAAAAATTAGTTCATGGTATTTATGATTATTCTATTGGTAAAAGTGATTTTTGTGAACATTGTGTGTTTGGAAACATAATAGACTTCAAATACTCTAATGGACCACAAATCTAAGAGGATTATCTTATCCATACATGTGTTTGGACCAATGGATGTTGAATCTTTTGGAAAATCACATTATTTTGTTATTTTCATTGATGATGTCTCAAGATACACTTGGATTTATTTTATGCATGCAAAATCTAAGGTTTTCACTAAGTTTAAGGAATTTAAAGCCTTAGTTGAGAAGTAAATGAATCATAAGATAAGGGTGTTGATATTTGAAAATGGGGGTTAATATTGTCTTAGGTAATTTGATGAGTTCTATAAGCATGCAAGTATTGTTCAGTAAAAGACTACTCCACATACACCCCCAACAAAATGGGGTAGTAGAAAGAATGAATTGAACGTTGATGGAAAGGGCTAGGAGCATGTTGAGTGGTGCTAAGCTTGATAGATGATTTTGGGTAGAAGTTGTAAGTACCGTGATGTTATCTATAGTTAATAGACCAGAATAATTCCCAGCTGCCTTTGGGAAGGGCACTACTCATTTACTACTATTGTCTATTTTTACGTGCTAGTGTGATAATCAATTGTGATGGTGATTGATTCATCATCGGTGTGTGTGGGTTGTATAGCCGGTATTGATTACCAAGCAAATTGATATTATTATTATGGATTTATGATAATCGTATGTAGGGTCTGATTATTTTCACAAGTGCAATGCTTTCTCCTTTGAAATGGGTTTTATATGTCATGTGATAATCCCATGGTGATCATGCAGGATTTGTAATCTAAAGATTTCATTTAATAAATGAAATAGCCTAGAAATT
The DNA here is from genome assembly GCA_007258455.2 of Sequoia sempervirens. Taxonomy (NCBI): domain Eukaryota; kingdom Viridiplantae; phylum Streptophyta; class Pinopsida; order Cupressales; family Cupressaceae; genus Sequoia; species Sequoia sempervirens. Next base: position 3,636 of record VDFB02013393.1, on the reverse strand, counting down.
AGTTATGATGCAGTAGTTAAGTATAATGTTATCTTATGATCAATGTGGTTAGAAATGTTAGTTTGTTATTGATATTGTAATTGTTAGAATAGATTAGGTGAGAGGACAGTGTAGCATCACTTGTTTACGAGTGCCCTGCTACACTGCAATTCCTTCTCACGGTAGGATGTTTGATTACATATATATATACATGTGCTACTTGACGTTTGTTTGGATGCAGGATTGCAGGAATAAGTCTCGATTCCACCTGCTTCGGCAGGACAGGGCAAGCAATAAATTAGCCCAACGGGTAAAAATGTTGAAAAAGGGAGTAGGTTTGGAAGCGTCCCCGTCCCAAGTCCATCGTCTGTTGTGAGTTGTATTATGACTGAAGTTTTCATTCTCGTTGATTGTGTAGTTTGATTGTTGAAGTATACATTTTAGTTATGGTTCATGTTTATTTAATTAACCTTATTTTATATGATAATTGATTAAGTTGTCTAGTTGTTTTGATTTAATTGTGTGATAGTTGAATATTAAATTTAAATATATTATAAATTAAAAAGTAATTTAATTTATTAAAAGAGTAAATAATTATTTTAAATTAATAATGTTGATAATAATTAAATTAAATAAATATTGTTGAAGATAATTAAATAATATCTTTGTATTAATATTAAATTAGTAAATCTTGCATAGATAAGATCTTGATTAAATAAATTATTTTAATTAAAAACTGTAGATAAAGTGTGCTTTTAAAAGCTGGAAAAAGGACCAATAGGAGGGAGGCTTTTTGAGAAAAGAAAGCAGAAGAGCTTTATTGCTCTTTATTTTGATTTATTATTTTTTTTTATGAGAGGATTATTCACACACAGAACTTCTACTCTGTTGTTCTGGGATCTGAAAAGGAAAAATAAAAGAAAAAGAAAAGAAAAGAATTTGTGTTGAAAACCTTGGAGAAAATAATTGATTTAAAGATAGACAGATTCGAAAAGAGAGCTGCAGGAGGCGATCGAGAAGAACTGCAGGAGGAATTCGAACAGTTACAGGAGGGATTCTTCTTCAGATGAAGGACTCCAGGTTCTATTCTGTTAATTTAGTATTATCTTATTGTTTTGTAAATAAAATTTAGTTGAGTTTGAGAAGTCCATTCCTTTATTTCTTTTTTTGAAAATGAGTCTGTGAATTGAAAACTTATTGTGTTAAAACCCTCAAATCTTCTGTAGAAAATTTAGTAAAACCCCCTCAAAAACTTTCAATATAGATAAATGGAGAATTTTATTATTTGGAAAGAGAACCATTTTTATCTCTGGTTAAATTTGCATGCCCAAATCTGGACTTGTATTTGATATAAAACAGATTGGTTTAAACTAATTAATTATTGTTTTGGTTAAATATATATATATATATAGAGGCTGTATAAAATTTATATATATATCTGAATGAATATATAAAATACATATTTTGTTAATTGTGAAAATTTTGTGTTCACTTAGAAATCATATGTACAGTTCTGGTTTTAAAAATACTTTCAGTGCTTTGAAATTTGTGTTGTGCTGTGTTTGAATCTAAAATAAAATAAAATAAAATATATGTTTATATATGTAAAATAAAATAAAATATATATTTATATATGTACTGGTAATGCTCTCATTGAAGTACGAATTTCGTATATAAAAATAATATTAATTAAGAATTTAACATATATAAAATATTTATATTCGTTTCGTTGTCAGAAACCGAAATCAAACTTTTGATAAACTTTAATATATAGGAAAAAAAAAATATATAAATGAAATAAAATTTATAAAGGAAATATTTTCATTTAAAATTTATCGAGGGAGCGTATTCTAAGGCGCTCGTACTTCCACCCCCTCAATTCGTGAGTATCAGACAAGAGCTCCACTAGGCTACACTCTGCAAAATTAAATGGCCTCCCTCGAGGTACGCGCAGCACTCCCTTTGGGAGGCATGCCTCCCGTGCCAGTGCAATGGGGGAAACATGACCTTAATTTTTTAATTTTATTTAATTTTATTTATTATAAGTTGCCAAATGTATTTAGTTATAATTCATTTTTGTTTACAAAATAAATGTGATAATTTGATTTTTTAACTTGAGTTGGTTTATAATATAATTTTTATTTTTTATTTATTTATATATATATATATATATATACTGATTTATATAATATTTTTTTGAATAACATTTTAAAATTCTATAATATATGTTTCGATATATTGATGTTATAAAAATGTTTTAATTATAATATATATTTTAAAAATAATAATTTTATTTTAATATATATATGTATAAAGGTGTATATGCGTATATTTATATAAATATGGGAGATGTTATTGTTTTAAAGAATTTTAAAATATTTATTTTTGTAAGTATTTATAAATATAATTTTGGGTGTTGTAATGTTGGAAAATATAGCATAAATGAGGATTATATTAGTGTAATTGTAAAAGTAGAAATAAACTACGTGTTAGTTAATCAAGTGTTCTTGATTAGTTGATTAATTAATTGGCAGAAATTGTTGCTTATTAGAATGAGTTTTATATGTATTTGCTGCCTCTCGAGTTTATTTGTTTAATTGTGATTTTTCTTTTGTTTGAGTTACGTTTTGTAGGAAAACTCTAGAGTTAACTTATTCAGTTATAGGAGTCTAAGTCGTGTTTAGGACTTCCAGAGGCGGGGATATTATTAATTGTGTTCGATCATGTATTTTGATGTTATCCACATGCTTTGGCTTCAGTTGTGGTATTGATGTATACTTGGATCGTATCGGTTATGAATGTCATACATGTGATTTTGGGCGAGAGGGTTAGGCCTCGCGGTTGATCCATTGTTGGTTTAGTATTCCTTGTTGATACAATCCTGTTCAGTTGGATATTCTTGTGCTAGAGTCTCTAGAGAGAGTGGCTCTAGTGGGGGCCGGGGCACAAAGGGGCTGTCAGGGTAACCCACATAGAGTTAGATTAATCAGTGATAACTTAAGTAATAAACCACGAGTGGGGATTAAACATTAACAAGATAATTGTGAAGCCTCGTCCACCTGTTAGTGCTATCACAGACTAAAGGGGACTGAGAAGGCCATGGTTGGCAAGGTCATTGCCTTGTCTTCATGAAAGGTCAATGACTCTGCATGAGTAACCCTATGGAGCGGCGCCTTGAGATAGGCTATCAGGAGAACCATAGATGGAAGCGGCACCTTAACTTGGTTGTCTGGATAATCCATGTAGAGATGGAGGTGGCACTTTGTGATAGGTTGTCTGGAGAATCCATGTGAAACCATGCGATGACACTCTACTCTAACATTCTGTTTGTGTTGATTTACTGAAGTCCTCTGGAAGTGATTTATTGATTTGTCCTTGGTCATTGTTGGAAGTAGTATTTGATGTTATGTCTTGAGTTCTAGTGATGTTGTGAGTGTGAATTGTTGTAATGTTCAGAAGTGAGTTGTTGTTGTCTTTGGATTTGTCATTGTTGAGTTTTTTTAAGTGGTCTTTGATGTTAAGTTGTCTGTCTGGAGTTAGTTTTGTGTTATTGTTAGACGTGTTTGGTCGGGGACCCTTCCTTGTCTACTCTCAGCACGGGGGTGGTTGGGTGGAACGTGCTTCGCACCCCGTTGGGTTTCCCCTTACTGTTGCAGA
>VDFB02013392.1:0-44816 GCA_007258455.2 Sequoia sempervirens | reverse complement strand
AAAGTTGTCAAAGTTCCAAAATTGCTAAAGTTTTCATTCAAAGTGCAAGATCGTAGAAAGAGCTCTACAAAATTAACTATAGACTTCCAAAATTTGATAATAGGGATTTTAAGAGTGAAGACATCAAGGAATAGGATCTTGAAATCAGTTTTCTCAAACCCTAAAAGGACTCATTCACCACTGAAGTCGAATGATTCCTCCATAGCTCAAAAACAACTTTATGGCCAGGTACATAGTTTTTTATGCTCTAAAAACATCCCCCATAGTTTCTATAATAGTTAGGTTGCATTTTTTATTGTTATTGGCATCTTATTTTACACATAATTGAGTGAAACGCCTCTTAGAAAAATAGTGATTCATCATCTTGTTCATTAAAAATTTTAGTTGAATCCATTTTTTAGTGTTTCAATTTGTTTATTTAATTCATCCTTATCCCATCCCTTAATTAAATAAATTTATATTGATTTCATTAAATCTAACCTTATCCCCCAAAGCTTCTAACTAAATTAATTTATATTGATTTCATTAAATCTAACCTTATCCCCCAAAGCTTCTAACTAAATTAATTAATTAATACCTACATAATTAAGTTATTTAGGCTAATTAACCTTCATTACCATTTTCTTATTATTTAATTCCACCTCACCATCAATCCTTTCCCATTCAATCCTAGCCTTTGAATCCATCTACATGGATCAAGATCTAAACTTGTCACCATGTGGCAAGTGTCCTAACCTTCCTATCCTACCCTTTTCTCACACATGTGTGAGCATATCTCTAACACATGTGAAACCACCCTACCCCTTACACATGTCATGGGCATGTTTCTTTCATTTTATTCTCAATGTTTGAGCACACCTTGCTCTTACAACTCCTTTCCCCTTGACTAAGCCTTCATCATCTCATTCAATCTTGACCCTCCATTTAGTCAATTCATCTTGACCATTGATTTCACCCATCAAAAATCTATAAATTGAGGCATTTTCTCTCACTTTGATATATCAATCTACATTCATCATATCATTATGTTGTCATTTTCTTGAAAGGAATCAACCTTCATCACATCCTTATGTTATCATTTTTCTTCTATATCCTCCATCCTGATATCATGTTGCTAGTATAAACAACCATATTCCATCTAATTACAATATCAAAAGGAGCACATCAAGTAGACATGGGTTCATCTACTTCAACTCAATAAATGAGATGAAAAGGTAAAAGGCAAGGAAAATTGTTCATCAATCTTATGTATTCTATCCTTTATCCTTTTATTAATCTTCATTACTATAATTTTTTAAAAGTGGAGATTAAGAGGTTAGAATAGGTGGGTCATACAAAGTGCTCATAATTTTATAAAAAAGGTATAACATAGTGTCTAGTGTGATCTCTCTAAAATGTTAACTTCTTTTAAGTATTTAAAAATTTACTTGAGTGGAAAATTAGCTAACATCATGTATTTTATGCATGATGTTTTATGGTTTTTTATTATTTTAAAGTGGACACATCTTTAAAAATAGAAAATTGAGCATGTTTCCCCCCTTCTTTGAAATCTAATCGAAAATCATTTTTTCAATGTGTATAGAATAACACATTTAGAATGTAAAAAAAATCAAATCTAGATGAAATAATGCAAAATGACACTAAAATATTAGACATAGTTTCAATTTATGTAGAACAAAATATATGGTTAGAAAGGTAAGAGAGAACTTGACATTATTGTGAAATTTTCAAATTAACATTGAAAGACATGAGAACCAAATGGAGAGCATGCTCAACATTTAGATATTTTTTTATATTTTACAAAAGACATGCCTTTGGTTGTTGACAATGAAGCCCAACAATTTGCGTTGGGTGCCCATGGAAAAGACAACCATAAGGGTTGGAAATATCCAAAGTAGCTAATAGTGCACTCACATTATAGTATGTTTATATTATAAATTGAGCACATTTATTTGCAAGTAAAACTTATTGAATGGTAAAAAAACATGTGCATCCATGAGATTGAACCCACATGCTCCCTTTTTCCTCGCAAATTATGCTTTCTCTAACATAGAAAATCCCTTTTTTGAAATTTGAAAAATTTTAGTCATTGTTTAACAAATATATCACCTTTTTCTTCTTTTATTGTCATAGAAGATTAAAATTTCATGTTTTAAAATTGAATTTGATAATCTAACTAATTTTTTTCATGTTTTGAAGAACTTGATTAATTTTTTTATATTTTTAAGACCTTGATCAAGTGTCTCCATGTTTTGAATTTTATTTTAATAATTATCAATCATTTTAACTAAATGTATTAAATTGATATATAATTCAACATGATATCAAGAAATTTGATCAAAAAATCAAACGTTGGAAAAGAATGAAGTCAAGAATGAATGAGACAACTTTTTGCAATTGAGAAATTTAAAGTATGGAGTTGAAAATAAATCTTCTTTTCCATCTCAATTTGATATTTGATAGTTTGAATTATTATGAAATTGCCTTGGTAATAAATCTAGTTCAAGCTTGGAAGCTATTTTATTCATAGGATTCCCATATGACCTTAAATTATGAGTTATTAAATATTTTATCTATGTCTAATGCATATACTATTTGGTGTTGGTTCTCATATTATAGCCTCACAAAAATTGTTCACACTTTAGGTTATAATTGATTATTTACTACTTATAGCAACTAGAGGGTAAATAACTCAAGGACATGCTTTATTCTCAAATGGATAGTGTTATCATCTTGCATGATATTCACCACTTTTTGTGTTCATGATTCTAGTAATCGCTTGTCATATTATCCCTTGGTTTCCCTATTACCACTATCTTTCTTCTATCGAATTTCCATGCACTATTTGTTAGGGACACAAGTCAATTTTTATGATGGTAGATTATAACAAGAAATAATCTCCAACATAGTCTCTTTCATGCTTATTTTAAGCTACCTCATCCCTTCAACCAAGTTAAATATTAACCATATCACAATCTCACTCATATCCTCCTCCTCCCCACATATTTTAACAAAACATGAAGAGTATAGAACATGTGATGTGAATGAATTATATTCTAAGGAACCTACCATGATGTATTATTTTCCACATCCAATAAGGGATGACATATTTAATTGGTTTTGTAAGATCCTAAATATTTTTACCATTAAACATCTGCCCCATTATTCTATTCCTAGCATCACACACATTGAACACCTATTTCATATCACATAGCACAACCTTTCACAATTCATTTTATATTATACCACTATCATCCACATTTTATTATATACACATACCCTTACAAGAAACATTTCCTTCCACTCATTATTAGCCCAATTCTCATCTTTATTACTACTACACACCTCAAGTACCCACTTCATGTCCTATTTTCAAACCCTAGACATCTCCCAATTCACCTTATGTTCCATTATTTCATCTCAATCACATCTCATTAACCTTTAATAGTTCAACCTATGTTCAATCAGTCTCTACTAGTCAATCTTATGTTCTAAATTATCCTCTTTTATTCCCATCCCATAACCCTCTCTTGTTTCACCCTATGTTCCATTATCTTCTCCTAATTCAACCTATGTTCCTTTCTTCACTCCTAATTCCATTACTTTAACCTCTAATATTTCACCCTAGGGTGCTACCATAATAGTGTGTCTCACTTTTGGGACATCTTGATTTTTTCTTGAAAACAATTATTTTTAGAAAAAATAATGATTTAAGCCTTGAGAGGTTCCATCTAAGGAGTTTTAATTGAAGAGTGTTAGATAAGAGCCCCTTAAATCAAACCCCCTTGGATAGAACCCCTATAGTATTAAATCATACCCATAATGGAGTATCCTTCGCACCTATCAAAATGCTAGAAAAAATATAGCTTTTTCTTTATCTTTTTAGGAATTAAATAAATTCATTTACAAATTATATTTTGCAAGATTGTAGCCCTCGAAACAATCTTTCCAACAATTATAGTTTTGATATGTTTTCATTTTATCATGTATTTAATTTTCAATTTTTAGTGAACATAGGTTTTTCACCGAACATCAAGTTTTTCATTCTATAGAGGTGAAAAAATAGTAAAATGTAACAACCTGGGTGTTCTTCGTAGTAAAATTTCCAATGTTTTCACCTCAAGTGATAAACCATGATGCCAAAATGTAGTGATAAAAAAAATTCTTTCAACAATGTAAATTATATGCACAATTGAAATAACACTATTCTAAAACTTCCATTTTATTCCTTTGTAATTTCACAAATTACAATATTACAAGAATGTACACAATTACATACATAGCTCAACCAAGCTTTAGAGCAATAGATATAGATGGTCTAGGAATCCCCTTTCAAAACCTTGGTCTTATGTCACCTGTTGAGGAGGAGAAGCATCGCTCAAGTTCTTTTTTCCCAACCATGGACTCATATGCGGTCCCCCGCACATCTATCAATGATAGATGGCCCTACCCTTCAATGAAGAGCTTGGTTAGGTAACCCCATACGACAAACCATAGTAAGCTTAGTGTTGTTCCCTACACGACTAGAATTTATAACCCTACACTTGGTAACTAGCATGCACTACATGGAAATGGTGAACTAATAGTGGAGCCAAAGGCATCCACACTACTTTGGCCAAACTATTCTCACTCAATACTTTGAATGAAGGCCAACTATTCACTTACACTTCTTAAGCTTGTTTTGACTTAAGGCCACTATAATCTATTCTTAGGTAATTCCTCCCATGGGTAACCTTAAACCCCAAAATTAACTTACTCCCCATTTTCCCAAAATACATTGGTAACTCTACCAATAAGTCTAAGCACTAGTTTCTCCTTCAATGGATATTTCTATCCTAGGTATAACATATGAGCTTATCTTCACATTAACAAGCTATTCTTTACAAAAGACAAAGTAGTCTAAAGTATAACTTTATAATCTAGAGTATAGCTACATAAGCCTCATCATAATCATAGATTAAATAATTGACTCCACTTAGTAAATTATCACATAATAAGTGTGTTGTCACCAGAAATGTACCCTATGCAAAGTATGAGAACCTAGGATTTCTAGAGAAATATGGATCATTTCAAGGCCGGATCACCTAAAGTTGAAATGAACTCCTGAGAAGGCCGACTTCCTTGTTGGGTAATCACCTAAACTACTAATTTTGTGAAGGGAAAGGAAGAAGGAGTACACATAAATGAAACTAAAAACTAAGGTGATACACCGAATTGATAAGAAATCATGAAATGAAAAAAATATGATCATACATTGGAAAGCTAATGGTTAGTATTTCACTTACTCAACATAACCCCTTTAGACTTATGCATCATTCTCAAGAAGGAAAAATGGATTTCATAGCTTTAAGGTATGAATACAGATTTAGAAAACACAGTTGAAAACTTGCATAACCTAAAAATACAGAAATGAGAGTAATACAAACATTAACAGTAGCTTCCAAGGTAAACTCTATGCTTGATATTCCAAAATTGAAGTGAGTTACAAAACATACACCAACTGAGAAAGGATTTCTAAAAATCACTAACTCCCGAGGATGTATAATCAACTATTTACAAAGAGGCAAAATGCCATATATCAAAAAGTGTTGCCCTTAGGGCTTACAAAATATTCCCACTTCGTGAAAAATTCCACTTAGATCTTTGGAATGAAATTAATGTTGCATTTGAGCTGTCCCCGCTGTTCATGCTCAAGTGAAGAGTCATCTCTAGGAGAAGCCTTAAGATCTTTTGTAGCTACCACATTCACTTCTGGTCCTCGTGTCTGCCTTAGAATCCCTTGTCGAGCTACCTTGAATGCTTCATAACTCAGAGCCGATCCATGTCGCTTTCACTCTGTTGATCTTCCTCTAACTGGTCAAACTTCCACGGCTCACCTGCAGCTCCCTCTAGTTGGTTGGGCACATTCCATGTAGATTCTTCGGGCGGTCAAAAGTTCTTCCTGCAAAATCGCATGTCGGTGAGACACTAATCGTGTCTCCTCGATGCGATTATACCCTCTTGCAACCATTGACATAACGCATGATGGTCGGCAAGACCACATAGCAAGTTACAAAAGTCATATCGATATCACCATTTCATTGCCTAGTCATCCACATTCGGAAAGAGTTCCTTTAGTCGGCAGGATATCATACCGATCTTCGTGAGTTATATTGTTGTGATCCTCCGTCGTAGGACATTCATGTGTCGGTGAGAGCTTCATGTCAAGGCAATATACTATCGGTGAGCCCATTTCTATCGTGGGTAAGACCCCATCCTTTAGGGAAGACCTTATGGTGAAGTTCTACATTACAACCCTAATAACATCTCATTTCGGCGGACCTTGCCCTATCGTCAAGACACTACATCATTTCAAATCCTTCACGAGCTCCATGCGCTTCCAATGACCTTCTTATCGGTGAGACGTCACCCCGAAGCCACCTAGTTACACTGAAGGCATCACCCGATGACATCCTTCTTCGGTGTGACCTCCTTTAGTCGATAGGACCTCCCAGTGAGGTTAAAATCCTTCAGCGAGCTTAGACCATTTCAGGGAGACTCTCACTCTTCGGCAAGACATTGGCGTCAAGGGAAAAATCCTTCGGCGAAAGCTCTCGCCATCATTTGTCATCAGACCTCCTTCGCTTTTCCTCGGTATTATCACGCTAGGCTCTTCTCCCCGACGCTAGCCTCGTGAAGACTTCTCCTAGAAGACACCTCCACGTTTCGGCGAGACCTTGCTTAGTCGGCAAGACTTCTCGCCGAACTCAAAACATTATATCGAAGGAACAATCCCTTCGGTGAGACTCTTCTTGGTCGCCAGGACCTCAAACCGAACACAACCACTCTCCCCGACGCCGGCCTGGTAAATAACTGTCGGTGTGACTTCTTTCTAGCGGAGAGATACATAAAACTTCTGGCGACCCGAATGTCCTAGCGATCGGTGTATTCAAACAAATAGAGGGCACTGCTAGTCAGCAAGACAACAGGGGGGTCTTGCCGACTTTCTTCTCTGATGGATTTTATGCCAAAACTGATAGAGGGATGCCTTCCAATAGACCTCCCTGTGACTTAGTATCAGATGCAGATTTTTCCTTGTTGTGAATGTTCCATTTGGCCTTCTCAACATCTCATTACATGATTTATCCTGCCCGATTGATTTGAGGTGAAAATTAAGTAAACAAAGTGATACCAATTTAAGAGTATATCCTTAACAATGAATGACCTCAATTGAAGAATAACAATAGATGATTCCATTCAAGAGTATAGCCTCCTTAACTAAAATGGTTTAAGCTATGAGTCTACTCTTGTTAATACAATAACTTTGTATTTTAAGAGTGCAATGCCACTAATCAAGCAACAACTCTAACTCACTAGGTTTCAATATACCTCTCAACTTAGGAGTAACCCACTAGCTATCCAGTATAATCAAATCACTTTAGTTATGAGTAACCCTTAAGCTACCCTCGTTTAATTATTTCTAGTATATTAATACCTATGGTAAACAATTCCTCCTATTATGGAGTAATTACAAGAACTTCACAAAATAGTATAAATAGCTTCTAATTCCTTTTCAAAGCAATACTATTTTCCCCTAAATGCAAGTATTCATAATAGACTAACTTAAGCAATCATGAAAAAATCTTTCAAAAGCTAAGACAAATAAAGGAAGATTATTCTCATGCCTATAATACACTTGTCCAATTGACTAGTTGTAACTCAACTTTTCCAGAACAACAACTAGCTTAGCTTTGGTCTCTCAAACAAAGCCACAATAACCTCTATCTCACAAGTTGATAATATACATCCCTCAATATGACAAAATACTCTCACCAATACTCAAAGCTCTCTCTCAATAAATATCATAATAAAGAAGATAAGAAATGCAAAAAAAATTGCAAATAGAATGCTTGTGGAATGCATCCCAAATGAGAGCTCAATCTTACTATTTATATAGCAGATTGGAGACCACTCAGCCTACAGAAAAGGAATGAGTTTTGACAATAAACTCCACTCATATCGACTCACTCAACTTATCAAAATGGTAGCAGCAAGTTGAGAGTGTACTCAACAAACTAAAGCTACATATCGCCCTCAAAAATTGACAGTAGCACAAGACCATTTCAAAATAACACATGGTAAAAGGAAGGCATTCAAATTTCTCTTAAAACATACTTCTACAGCAAACAGAATTCATAAGGTGGTGCCAAAGAAAGTAGCAACCTTTCTATAGTTGGTGTGACTTTTCCCACATTTGAATCATTGAATAACTCAAATACAACACTTAGCATAAGTCGACTCAGTCCAAGATGAGTCACCATGCCTTATAAAATTGATTTGACCAATTCATCGATTTGGAGAAACCTTTCCTATCTTTTAGCATTTTCATTTACTTTGTAGTTGATATTCAATTCACTGATGTTGTGTCCAAAGTAAATATAGTTTACTAAGTCAATATGTATTTAATCTCCATTGCATCAACTAATTCAATCTCTTTAAATCGACTTTCTTGTTGCACTTTATGTTGCATAAAGTTTTCCCTTTATTGTTTGCCAATGTGTGATATATTCGGCCTAATAAAATGCTTGTACATACCATATATAATTGGCCTATGATTTAGTAAGAAAATTGGCCTTTAAGCATTGCTAATGATAATCAACTTCAAAGCATATAAGACAACATTAGCTAAGGTTGTGCCTTCATTTATAATACATCCCCTATATATATATATATATATATATATATGTTAATATATATATATATATATATTTATATATATACATGTTATTAATGCCTATAAAGTGTGCCATGCCTATGTATCATAGTGTTTTAAAATAAAACAATAATTTAATCATGAATTATATATATACTATATATATAATATAATATACATCTATATATTATATTATATATATATATATATACTTACAAATATATATATGATATATATTATCTTTTCCTAAGCATCATTCTATAATCAAATGCATGACATCCATTAACTTGGCCATAAATAGTATGCAAAGTATACATAGCATCCAATGCTTATACGTATATACATACATATATTTATACACAAAGTGTTCAATATTGGCAATATATATACATATCATTACTTTTATATGTACGCAAGATAATAATATTGTACATAATATCTACTGCATACATATATATAAATATATACATATTCCTCTATGCTCATGTATACATATGTATACATGTATTTATATATATATATATATATATATATATATATATGTATGTATGTATGTATGTATGTATACATCTGATTATACAAACAAGCACGTACATATTTACTATCTTATCAATAGGAGATATACATGTGATGAATATATACAAATACATCCATTCCATGTGTGATCACCTTGTCGACATAAGCATAGCAATATATGGAAGAACTCAAAAGCTCAAAACATATGAGCATCATCCAAAAATGCACTCAACAGTAATCGAGACCCTTACTAAAGAAACACATCATACTAAGGATGACTTACCATTTCCTTAACACTATGTCTAGAATCAACCTTTATACTATGAGTGTGTGTAAGCTTAGATAGGTTACATTATTAGTTACTCGACCAAGATCTTCTATTGAGTGATACTTCCCCTCCACCTGGAGGAATGAACCTATCCTTGCAACCATTTCAACACATTTGCAATGGTAGTTAGATGTTCATGATAAATCCATATGCATCATAACTTTAGCATATTCATATAGCAATAAATGTAAACATATTTACTCTTTCAAAGCCACATTAAGCATTTATCAATCCTTTCACATAATACCTATTTCAATATTCCATTTCTTAGCAAACATATCAAACTCATGATTGAATTTACTAACCTATTTACCTATGATGGTAAAAGTAAATCAGTAATAACAAGACAGGATGTGACATACTTCCCCCATTGTGAATCATCATCCCCTATAATCTATAGAATTTTAAAACATATAGATAAAGTTGAGTAAAGGTTTATAATTACCTTTTTCAATTCATCTAAGAATCATAAAACATTCTTCCTATGTAGCATCACTCCTTGCAACCTTGTCCTTCTTGGACCTTGCATCGAGTATTCTTGCTATCGCATAGGGAAAACTTTGTATGCCTCACACATACTTAATCTCTCAAAGAGCTTACACATGGTAATCCCCATTCCTTGTATGTACATCTTATGTACAACAATATCTATATACCACATGACACCTATACTATAATGACTGGAAAGCATGTTCTCATTGGCTAATGAATTTATCCTTAGTGTAATCCAAATAGAAACTTCGAATTTTGGTGTATTGTACACTACATTGTGGGTCCCTTCCTCCATTTGGTATTTACACCTTGGATAACTCAGGAGCTGAGACCATCCATCACCTACTTATCTATTTTCTTTAACCAAAAAGTAATTTTCTTGACCACTTGTCTGTCTTGAGCACTACATTACTCTTATACATCTGTCAATTTCGAACACAATGATACTGCTTTATATTTCAAGCTTTGTATCAACAAGGTTTCTTATTGATCTTTTGATCTCTATTACCTTTTTACAATCTTTTCAAAACTAAGGTTAACCCCATTTCTTAGCCTATTTCAGCTTACTGGAGTTTTCAACTTTCCTTTCCATTTAATGGATTAAACCTCAATGATAGAAGTTTTTAAGTATTCTCCAAATCATTCAAGATTTGTTTTACCACTTTTACCTGTTCAACTACAATAATATATTGTGCATGTGTTCAATTGAATGTCTCATAGTATGATCATGGTCCACACAACCTTAAATCATTATTTTCTCATTCACAACTAAGACAACCTTCTCAGGAATACTAAGCAACTACCTCACACAATATATTACTTAAGACCAAAATCCCATAAATCAAGTTTTCAACTAATGTTGATTACCTTGGTGAGTTTTCCCACCACAACATTATGTCAGTTCTATCAACATAGATAGGTTAAACTATCTAGTGTTCAACTACTCCCCCCTCTAAAATCTCAAGAGAGTACACATGTCCTACCAATGATGATATCATGTCTTCATTTCTTGGCACACTAGACATTATCTTGCCATATTTTGTGCAACATCTTACTCCTTTTCCAAATTATAGTGGTTCCTCTAAATAACTTTTTCATTACAGTTCCCTAACTCTGACATTAATTCCCTTGTTTCATCCCTTAATTCTCCAAAATTTAGGGTATATAGGCTCTTTTACATCCCATAATAGTCTATTCTTTGACTAAGTGAAAACATTTTTTGTGGACTCATGCCACATTTAATTCCCAACTAATATAATGGTTAGACACTTTGCAGAGATAAATCTCCTTCATCTTAGGAAATCCACAACTTGGATTTCTTCTATCCTTGGGTCATTTCCAAAATTGTAAACTGGTTTTCAGCTCAATCTATCTTTTCCAATAAGCATCAGTACTAATTTCGAGTATTAATCCTTGTTAAATCATGTTGGTTCCTAGAATATATCAAATTTAATTACATACCTAATTAATAAGAACGAATTTTTTCTCATTAGCTCAAGTGATTCACTTAATCACACAGGTGAGTCTCTACCACAATATACCCTAATATTAGGATAAAGTCATCAACCAATGACTAGTCTGATTATATAAGTTAATCTAACCCTATATGTTCCAATCAAGACCAAGTGTACAACCCAACCAAGTAAGTTATTCCCAACCTATATGTATCAATGAATAGTTTAGTACATATCCCAACCCAATAGGTAAAACTTAACCTAAGATTTCACTCTTTAATCAAATGAACTTCTCATCCCAAATAGGTTATCCTAAGCCTAGGGTTTCTTTTGAGTATAAGGTATGATCAAATGATCATTCGAATAAAGATATTTGATGTGGTTCACATAACGTCACATTGTAGCTCTCATACTTTTACTTTTGTAATTCTAACCCTATCATTTCCCAAGGTTCCCTTAGCATAGTCAGCTAAAGTGTCAAGTTGCTTCACAATGTGGATATATTTCACAATATGTAGTATTACTACTTATGTATAGAAATTAAATTATTATCTAAATCCCCATATAAGGTATATAGGATTATAGAGACACTTTCTTCCAAATCATGAGTATTCTAGATCTTCCCTTGCAATCCCATAGGCAATGATCTTCCCTTTCATGATCAAGTAATTTTCCTATCCTTTTCTAAGTCAACAATGATAGTGGCAATTTGATCTTTCATTCAAATATATATAAGCTATGGTGTGATAATAGGTCACAATCCTTGACCTTTCCACTATTATTCTCCAAAAATTTCAATACCTTATCCTTGTGGTCATGAAATACATGACTTAATTGAGATCACAATTTATGAAAAAGTCAAAAGTTTTTCCAAATCCAAAAATATTTTCATGATTTTTGTTGGATGGGGTACTCAATCCAATTCAATCCACTTTATTTCTTCCCCCCTTAGTGTTTCCACGATATTTGTTCGACTCAAAGTTGAACTCCTAGCAAAAATTTTCTTTCTTGAAATGATTTGTCATTCCTTGTTGTTGGCTTCCTATTGCCTTTTTCTTGCCTTAATGTCATACCTTGAATATACTTTTTCCCAAAGTTAGATTCATCATTGATTTCTAATCCCATAGATTCGACATTTTGGATCGTCAAATAGGAGATCTAATGAGTAATCAACTACTTTAAAAGTTAAGAGGCACTCTAATAATCCAATTTTCTTTCCAATATCCTTTTTGTGGAGGAATATCCATACTCACAAAGCCTCTTTTGTTGACATACCTTTCAACTTAGAGTGTTGTTTCTTTACAACTTCTATTGATTTGACACATAGTGTCACATTGTATCCCATTTCCTTTTGGAACCTCTAAACATATGTTGGTTTTTGTTAACATATTGGTGAGTTCTTCTTATACTCCAACCTATCTATGTACTATCCAAGCCAACCTGATTTACTTTTTCAGGTTTTCTTCACACAATCACCTTTTCAAGTGACTTTATCCCAATTCTTGGTAACTTATTCTCTCATAACCTTTAGAGATACCAAGGTTTCTTTCTCTCACCTTAATCAAAACTCTAAATTGATCTCATTGATTTTGGTTGGTGGAACCATGCCCACTTTATTGATTACTCCATTTCTAACCACTCTGGTCTCTTCTCTTATTCCAAGGTACTATCTCCTTTCTTACAAGTTCCTAGCCTTGCACAGAGATTAGATTCAAGTTAAGAGTTCTCCAAACTCTTGGATACTTCCTTCATTGAATTTCTACTTCGATCCAAATTATGCCAACAATGCATACTCATAAATTTGAAGTATTCTTACTAAATCCAAAAATCCTTGACTCTTTGAAGCTATAGGCTGCTATCAATAAGGGAGATTCTCTCAATCCTCTCTATCCCTAAGAGTTTTATATATTTTGTAAGATGAAGGTATATATTGGTTATTCTTTCCAACCTTCCTACATGGCCTAATTGCATAATCTTTTGAAATCCTAGGGAAATATCATAATGAATTGTTGGTTTAGGAGTTCCCAACTCCTGGGACAATTATTATCTAGTCCCAAACTTAAACAAGTTTCTAGGAATCTCATCTTCCTTTTCATTTCTCTTAGTTATTTCCTCTTTCCATCTTGACACAAGAACTTTTTTGCCATTATCCTCCAATAAGGTTTACATAACACTTACGTAATGAGCTCATAGGTTCCAGAGTTGAACCTGGTAGTTCTGATACCACATGTAACAACCCTAGTGTTCTTGAACCATAGATTTTTGGTACCAATGTACTCTCTAACTCTTCTAGGGTTTTTCACCTAAAAGGAGAGAGATAGGACCCAAAAATGCTAAGGGTTCATTCAAATAATGTTGTGTACATGATGTTATATGAGCTAAATGAGATGATCTAAATGCAGTTATATGAACTAATTGATTGATTATGAATGCAAAATCTAAGAATTATGCTATGTTGGAAAACACATTGTGTAATACAAAATCACCTAAAAACGAATGGAAAATTGCAACAGAAATGAATCAGATTGAAAGTGTCCACCTAGAACCTTGAAGGAGACTATAAATTGCTTCTGAAATATTATTGATGCTAATTTTCAGGCCTGGAGGGACTCGTTCGCCATTCTAGGAAAATTAGTCCCAATTCTACCAAACTGTACCAGAACCTATTTCTGACAAAAGGGTATCTAAAAATGTAAAAATCCAAAAATTGACCTTGGGATGGGACTCATTCACCACCCATGGGGAATGAGTCCACTTTTGAATTTTTGGATTTTCAAAGGTGGATTTTGAAGCTTCTGATTTGCACTTTGATGCTCTACAGGTGTCTGCTTCTGAAACTCTGATTTACGGGTTTGAAAATGAGATTTTGTTGATATTTTGACTTGTTGAATGAGAAGAAGACTTGAGCAACCTTCCAACTTGATCTTCAATGATTTCCAAGCTTCCAAGAGACCTAAATCTACATACATAGAAGACAAGAGAGAGAAAAGTTGAATGTTAGGGCATGGGGGTTTGCCTTGGTCAAACCCCTTTTAGGTAATTAAACCAAAATGATGAAATAATAGAATGAAACATGCAATAATGGAATGGATTACCTTTCCATGATGATTGATCTTGAAATTTTGCAACATAACATGTAGAATCTACCTTTGGATGTCTTAGGAAGCTAAATTGATGACTTGCAATGTAAATGCCCTAGCTTGCTTGACTTGAGATAGAAGATAGATGATGAATGAATGATGTGAATGTATTAATGGATGAATAAATGTAAAAATGAGTTTAGAGAGGTGCTTTTATAGAAAATTCACCTTATTTTCCTATTGATTAGATCCCTAAGGGCGACATGTAGAAAAATTAAACTTAAAACCTAATTTTTCCTGCTCAAAACCTCGAAAATGGCTCAAATGGGACTCATCCACCACTAATGGTGAATGGGTCCCACCTAGATGGGACTAATTAGCCACTAATGGCAAATGGGTCCCACAAGGGCCATTTTTGCTATTTGGAATGGTGAGAAGCAAGAAAATTAGGCTTATATGATGATTATGTCAGTTATTTGATCAAATTATGCCTCAGGATGAACAATATGGGTTAATAGGGGCCTATTAGTGATTATGTAAATTTAAAATAGGGCTTGGGACACAATTCAATGTGAAAGTGTGATTGAATACACTTTACAACACTAAAATGAGGTCCACATAGCCTAGGAAGGCACAAGAATCAATGTGAATGTGCAAGACACATTACAACACTAGTTTAACATTAAGTTTAATTCAAAAACATTCTAGATTGATGTAATAATATTATTAACCACATTTTATAATGTTGAATTAGGAAGAAATGGGTTCATTAAGTCTAGAAAAGCGTGAAAGTATCTTACAACACTTTACAACACCTTTACAAGACATCGTTAAAAGAATGTTATTTAATTTGCAAGGGTCCAAGACCTAGTGTGGATGCATAAAATTCCTCACAATGCTAGATTAAGACCTCATTAGGTTCAATTAATCATGAATTATTCTCATGTCAAGCAAAGGGTCCTTTTTTCTATGGCATAGTTCTTCATGATATAATTTCCAATATTTTCACCTAAAGTGATAAACCATGATGCCAAAACATAGCAATAAATTTTTTTCTTTCCACAATGTAAATTACATGCACAATTGAAATAACACTATTTCAAAACTTCCATTGTATTCCTTTGTAATTTCACAAATTACAATATTATAAGAATGTATACAATTACATACATAGCTTGAAACCGAGCTTCATAGCAATAGATATAGATGGTATAGGAATCCCCCTTTCAAAACCTTGGTCTTTTGTTGCCTACTAAGGAGGAGAAGCATCAATCAAGTGCTTTTATTCAAACCACAGACTCATATATGGTCCCCCACACATCTATCAATGATAGATGGCCATACCCTTCAACAAAGAGCTTGGTTGGGTAATCCCATACGAAAAACCACACTAAGCTTAGTGTTGTGCCCCACATGACTAGAATTTATTACCCTACTCTTGGTAACTATCATGCACTACATGGAAATGGTGAACTAACAGTGGATCCAAAGGCAATTACACTACTTTGGCCAAAGTTTCTCACTCAATACTTCGAGTGAAGGCCAACTATTCACTTACACTTCTTAAGCTCGTTTTGACTTAAGGCCACTATAATCTATGCATAGGTAATTCCTCCCATGGGTAACCTTAAACCCCATAATTAACTTACTCCCCATTTTCCCAAAATACATTGGTAACTCTACCAATAAGCCTAAGCATTACTTTCTCCTTCAATGGATATTTCTATCCTAAGTATAACATATGAGCTTATCTTCACATAAACAAGTTATTCTTTACAAAAGACAAAATAGTCTAAAGTATAACTTTATAATCTAGAGTATAGTACATAAGCCTCATCATAATCATAGATTAAATAATTTACTCCACTCAATAAATTATCACACAATAAGTGATACCCATTTAAGAGTATAGCCTTAACAATGAATGACCTCAATCGAATAATAATAATAGATGATTACATTCAAGAGTATAACCTCCTTAACAAAAAGGGTTTAAGTTATGAGTCTACTCTTGTCAATATGATAACTTTGTATTTTAAGAGTGCAATGTCACTAATCAAGCAATGACTCTAACTCACTAGGTTTCAATATACCTCTCAACCTAAGAGTAACCCACTAGCTATCCAGTATAATCAAGTCACTTTAGCTATGAGTAACCCTTAAGCTACCATTGTTTAATCATATCTAGTATACTAATACCTATGGCAGACAATTCCTCCTATTATGGAGTAATTACAAGAACTTCACAAAACAGTATAAATAGCTTCTAATTCCTTTTCAAAGTAATACTATTTTCCCCTAAATGCAAGTATTCATAGTAGACTAACTTAAGAAATCATGAAACAATCTTTCAAAATCTAAGACAAATAAAGGAAGATTATCCTCATGCCTGTAATACGCTTGTCCAATTGATTGGATGTAACTCAGCTTTTCCATAACAACAGCTAGCTTAGCTTTGGTCTCTCAAACAAAGCCACGGTAACCTCTATCTCACAAGTTGATAATATACTTCCCTCATATGATAAAATATTCTCACCAATACTCAAGGCTCTATCAATAAATAGTAGAATAAAGAAGATAAGAAATGTAGATAGATTTGTAAATAGAAGATCTTGTGGAATGTGTCCAAAATGAGAGCTCAATCTTACTATTTATACAATAGATTGGAGACCACTCAGCCTATAGAAAAGGAATGAGTTTGAAATAAAAATCCACTCATATAGACTCACTCAACTTATCAAAATGGTGGCAGCAAGTTGAGAGTGTACTCAACAAACTAAAGCTAAAGATTGCCCTCAAAACATGACAGTAGGACAAGACCATTTCAAAAAAGCACATGGTAAAAAGAAGGCATTCAAATTGCTCTTAAAACATACTTCTATGGAAAAAAAAAATTCATAAGGTGGCACCAAAGAAAGCACCAACCTTTCTACAGTTGGCATAGATTTTCCCACATTTGAATCGGCCAGCAAATCAAATACAACACTTAGCATAAGTCAACTCAGTCCAAGATGAGTCACCATGTCTCATAAAACTGATTTGACCAATTCATCAATTTGGAGAAACCTTTCTTATCTTTCAACATTTTCATTTACTTTGTAGTTGATATTCAATTCAATGATGTGGCGTCCAAAGTAAATATAGTTTACTAAGTCAATATGTATTTAATCTCCATTGCAATGACTAAGTCAATCTCTTTAAATTGACTTTCTTTTTGCACTTTATGTTGCATAAATTTTTCCCTTTATTCTTTGTTAATGTGTGATATATTCGGCCTAATAAAATGCTTGTGCATGTTGTATATAATTGGCTTATGATTTAGTAAGCAAATCAGCCTTTCAGCATTGCTAATGATAATCGACTTCAAAGCATATAATCATATTTTTTGACATTGCACCTTCATTTATAATACATCCCCTATATATATGTTAATATATATGCATTCTATTAATGCCTATAAATGTGCCATGCCTATGTATCATAATGTTTCAAAATAAAACAATAATGTCATCATGCATTATATATACTATGTATATAATATAATATACATCAATATATTATATTTTATATATATATACTTACAAATATATATGATATATATTATAATCATCATTTGATAATCGAATGCATGACATCCTTGCCTAAGCATCATTTGATAATCGAATGCATGACATCTATTAGCTTGGCCAACACTTATACATATATACATACATATATATATATACACAAAGCGTTCAATGTTAGCGATATATATATATATATATATATCATATACTTTATATATATATGAAAAAATTTCATATATATGCAAGATAATAATATTGTACATAATATCGACTGTATACATATATATTTAAATATATACATATTCCTCTATACATGTGTATATATATATATATTTGATTGTACAAAAAAGCACATACATATTTACTATCTTATTGATAGGAAATATACATGTGATGAATATATACAAATACATTCATTCCACATGTGATCACCTTATTGATACAAGCATAGCAATATATGGAAGAACTCAAAAGCTCAAAACATATAAACATCGTCCAAGAATGCACTCAACATAATCTAGACCCTTACTAATGCAAACACATCATACTAAGGATGACTTACCATTTCTAGACTCAACCATTCTACTGTGAGTGTGTGTAAGCTCAGATAGGTTATGTTAGGTTACCCGACCAAGATCTTCTCCTGAAGTGATACTTCCCCTCCACCTGGAGGAATGAACCTATCCCTGCAACTAGCTTAGCACATTTGCAATGGTAGTTAGACATTCATAATAAATCCATATGCATCATAACTTTAGCATATTCATATAGCAATAAATGTAAACATATTTACTCTTTCAAAGCCACATTAAGCATTTATCAATCCTTTCACATAATACCTATTTCAATATTCCATTTCCTAACAAGCATATCAAACTCATGATTGCATTTACTAACCTATTTGCTCATGATGGTAAAAGTAAATCAGTAATAACAAGACAGGATGTGACATAAACCATTATAAAAAAGTTTCAAAAAATACCTTTTCACTATGTATTGATGTCCTTGTTTCACACAAAAAAAAGGATTTCGATATATACAAAACAAGTTATGTTTGATGGCATACACCTATGTCCAAATTACAATTACATTGACTTTAAAAATTAATTAAAAAATATATATGTAACAAAAATTATAAAAAAATATCCTTGCCCTATATATTGATGTTAAAAATCTATATTTTAAAAAATTATAATTTTATCCTTTCTAGAATAAAAGTTATGTTTGATGGCATAAACATTACTTTCTGAAAATGTTGTTTACTATTTAAAACTAGAAAGAGATGTTGAAATATTCATGATTTAATTCAAAAAAAAATTAAAAATATATATTTAGAATCTACACAAATTTCCATAAATCACTAGTTTGCATCATCTTCAAATTCTTAATGGTTTAGCTATTATAGGTCTCAAAAGGTGAAGATTCTATTAAAAATGTTGATATAAATACCCATCTTGGCCAAAAAGTGAGACACAATATTGTGATTTCACCCCCAACATTTTGTGATCTCGTTATGGCCCATACCACTAATCTCTTCTAGTCCATCCTATGTTTCATTATACCCTTCTACTCATATCCCATTAGACCCTCTCTAATTTCACCAAATATTCTAGTATCCCCTCTTGTTCTTGTCCCTTTATCCCTTCTATGTTATACCACCTCCCTCAACATTTCATTCTATATGCATACCCTTACAATAAATATTTCCTTTCATTCATTATTGACCAACTCTCTTCTACAATGTTACTACTACACACCTCAAGTGCCAACTTAATGTCCTATAGTCAAACCCTTAACACCTCCTAATTCACCCTGTGTTCCATTATTCTCTCTTAATAGCATCTCATTAACCTCTAATAGTTCACCCCATATTTTTTTATCTCGTCCTATCCCATTCCATTAATCTCTACTAGCCTATCATATGTTCCATTATCTCCTCTTGATCTTGCCTCATTGTCTTCTCTTAATTCACCCTATTTTCCTTCATTCCCTCCCAATCATAATCCTATTGCACCTAATAATTCACCCTTTATCTTGTGACCCCCTCTTGACTAATCCCACTAATCTGTTCTAGTCCATCTTATGTTCCTTTATTCCTATCTATTCCAATCTTGTTGTACCCTCTCTTATTTAGTCGTACCTTCCATTATTCCTAAGTGGTCTTGTCCCTATCCCTTTTGTGTTATACCACCCCCCTCCACATTTAATCCTATACACATGCCCTTATAAGAAACCTTTCCTTCAACTTATTATTGGTCAACTCTCTTCTCCATTACTACTCCAAACCTTAAGTGCTCACTTTATGTCCTATATTCAAACCCTAGACACCTCCCAATTCACCATATGTTCATTATTCTCTCCTAATCGCATCCCACTAACCTCTAATAGTTCACCCTAGGTTATCCCATCCTAGTCCATCCTATGTTCCATTATCCTCTCTTTTTCATGTCTTGTTATCTTCTCTTAATTCACCCTATGATTATTCCCTCCTTCCCATTAGTATCTAATAGTCCATCATATGTTTCATGATACCCTTTAGGCCCATCCCATTAATTATCTACTAGTACATTCTATGTTCCATTATTCCCCTTTACTCCCACCCCATTGCACTCTCTTTTATTTCACCCTATGTTCCAACATACATTCTTAGTCTTGTCCCTTTATCCCTTCTATGCTATACCACCTCCCTGCATCTTTTATCCTATACATATACCCTTACAAGAAACCTTTCCTTCCACTCATTATTGATCAAATTTTTTTTTCATTACTACTACACACCTCAAGTTCCCACTTAATATCTTCTACTCAAATCCTAGACACCTCCTAATTCACTCTAGTTCACATTATCTCTTCACACCCATATCTCATTACGTCAGCATAGTCCATCCTATTACCCTATTCTTATCTCTTCTTTATATATACTTCCCCTATGTGTAGTATACCATATTCACCAATATAACATAAAATAGTCCTACCATATTACATTTATGGTGAGGAGCTTTTCTAGAGCAATATGGACCTAGTTGTTGATCAAAAGGTTGATCACACAATATCAATCTCATCTTTAAATTTTTAGAGTTGAAACATAAAAATATGATACACCCTAAATTAAATGTACCAAATCTAGGGTGTATTTAGTTATTTTTATATGTTTCATTGGGATAGAAATCAAGGTGCATATATTGACTATCAACCTTAATGGTGAGTTAATCAGGCCTAGATCTACATCCTTTTATGACCGTTGGATCCTTATAAGGTTGTCTTGCTCAACTTTCAGGGTCCTCTAGTGTTAGATCTGAGGTTGTCCCACAATCAAAATGTCATAAATAAATTTTATAGGTGAGTTTTTGTGTCTTGACAAGGATGATGAAAATAAATGCAACAATACAAAATGGATCTTCAAGCTCTCTTCAATCCACTTCAAACCTACAACCTGCACATTCACAAAGAGGAAAATATTGTGCCATATAGGGGCTTGCCTCAGTCAAACCCTGTGTTAGTGTTTCCACTTCCACAATGTCAATGTCAATAATAAAACCTTAATGGAAAGGAAGGAAATATGAATGAACACAATGTTGCAACTCAACACCCTTCAATGGATTCCTTGAAGGACTGAAGACATATACATCTCTTCAGGGATCTTGGATCTTACTTTCTTGATTTTCTTGAATTCTTGAATGCTTGGAGAACCATAACAATGTTAGCCTTCACATAACATGAACATGAACACACATAAACTTTGACATGATGTTGGATCTTGAATTGTTATAATAATGCTATGAAAACGCTACTCTTGAATGTTCTTGACATTAGTATTTTCTATTGAATACGTGTTATTTTTCCTTAGATTTCAAATGATAAAATGACTAGGTATTTATAGGCGTATATCTAATTTCCCAAAAAATAGATTTCAAAAGCCAATACTTTATATTTGAATTTTGGATATTAAAATATCATTAATAATATATTTGATTTTGGGTCCTGGCTAAGAAGGGGGACACAGTTTCCCTTGGGTGAATGGGTCCTAGACCAAATTTCTAAGACATACTTGATCCAAGGTAATTTAATGATCGAATGCATTTGTTTAATATGGGTACCCCTTTTGAAAAATGATAAAAATTAGGCTTTGGAATGCATACTTTGGTAAATTAGAAGCTTAATCGAGTCTAATAAATTAGTGGGCCAAAAATATAATGTAAAAGTGTACACATATATACACTTTCTTACAGTACATTTAGCCCCCACCTTAGTGAGAGTATAAACTTACGCTCAGACTCACACTAAAGTAGAGAAATATATGTCAAGAGAGGTTTGATTTTATAAATGTTAGGGAGATGGGATGACTAAGGATCAATGAGGCTGATCAAGCCCCTATGATCTAAGATCTCATGGCAAACTAACATAGGCACACAAGAACACACATGTATGATATAATATGCAACAAGACAAGATACATGAACATACAATGCCAAAATTAATGTAAAAAAAGGAAAATATGGACTACCAAGTTATATTATGCTATGTTTCCATGAAATACATTACTCACAAGGGCTAGTGAAGTCTGATATTCACTAGGTGAGCCCTCAAGACAAGGTAAAATATGAGACACACACTAGGTCTACAAGTTGTGCCCATGACAAAGTGGAAAAATGGGAAGGACACACAAGGCCTACATGTGTGTACCCATTTGTCAAACCATACCAAGAGTTATACTCCCTAATAACCTTGATAAGGTGCCACAAACATGATCAAAAATGTTATGCCAATACTTACACTAGGTTCATCCTGTGAACAAAATGAAGCCAAGAAAATTTCAAACATGGCTAGTAAGTTGTATTATGCTAGGTTCCATGAAAATAAAAAGGCTTAACATCTCTACAGACAAAATAAAAGGACAATGCCAAAAAACTTGAAAGGATGTTGTAATAACACCACCATAAAAAGGTCAAAATTAAAAATAACCAAAGGAGACTTGCTTAATTCATGAAAGGTCACACTTTAGGGAATATCACACTTGATACCGCTGCCAAGAGAGGACTAGTCAAGGAATTGAAGATCATACCTTAGGGAACACTAGTCATAAGATTACCACTAAGGAGAACATCACATGCTAAGAAAGGTCGCACTCTTGTGGGACATCAATTCTAATATCATCACAAAGGAGACACATCATAGGGATTAAAAAGACCACACTTTGATCAACAAAGTCATAGTTCTTAGGAGATGTATGCTATCATCACTAAGAAGAGACCATTTCTTATGTGAACAATGAACAAGGGACTATATGCCCCCCTTAAAATGTTAGTGTACTTGTTACACTAACATTTTAAGAAGACGCAAAAGGGATCCCTTGCTAGAAGGAATACACCTAGGACAAGGCTACCTAACCCCTGCCACCCAAGTGTAGAGACAAGGATGAGCCCAAAATGGATGATATGCTACCTAACTCCTTGCAACAAAAGATGGTTGATGAGGACTAGAAATACGCTTTTGGATCTCTTTCACGAAGCATTCACGATTAAAAATTCAATGGTTGGTGTTGACTTTGATTAGTATTTGTTAATGAGGGAAATAGAGTGGCAGTTGTTTCGTCTTCTCCTATTGTTGTTCCTGCTTTGACCCCTAGGGTTTCAAAGGAGCTTTGTGAAATAAAGGCTTACATTTTGTAGGATATATGTGCTTCAAGATTGTAGTTGTAGATAGGTTATGCATTCAATGTGAGGGTGAATACCCTAGATTTTTTTGTTGAAGCTGAGGTGGAGTGGCATATTCAAATTGATATCACTGATTGTTTTACTACTAAGTTGACTACGTGTCTTAGGAATACGCTTTTTGGTATATTCTACAACAATCATCCCAACATTGATACTATCAAAAGATGGGTCTTTCAGAATAAAAAACTAAGAGATTATGTCTAGATAGCTACTATGTTAAATATTTTTTTCCTCTTTTCCTTTTTGAATCTAGAAGATTGCTCAAGTACTCTTCTTGAAGGTCCTTGGTTTTTAGGGAAGAATGATCTCTTTTTTTTTAAATAGTCTCTAAGATTTAATCCAATGAATGATATTAGTTTCAAGTTTCTTATTTGGGTTAGACTGTCAGGGCTACCTTTGGAGTATTGGGATGAAAAAAATTATGCTTATTTCCAATTCTTTTAGGTAATACTATGCTACTAATCTAATCACAAAATTCCAAAATATTTATTTGTTCGCTAGATTATGTGTATCTATGGAGAAAAACAAGGTGCTCACTAGTCATATTACCTTATCTTCCAAATATGGCAATTGAGTGCGACATATTGAATTTAAAGACTCCAATTATTTTTCATTATTGTTGTAAACTGTGTCACACTACTACTAGTTGTTTGAGAAACAAGAAACACCATTTCATGGAGGAAAAAGAAACAAACTCCTGCTACTATTAAGGAGTCCATTGAATCCTTTGAGGAGGTGTAGAAAGAAGATAATAAGGGGAAATCTATTATGGATAGTACGATGTTGGAAACCTCTATTAAAGCTTAAAGGTTGGACAAGAATTCTACCCGGGGTCTTATGAATTTTCTTGTTCCAAGAAAACAAGCTTAGGGGAGAAAGATCCTTTTATTGTGGTTAAGAAAAAAAAATTGGAATAATTTTATAAACCACCTTGATTTGGGTTGGTAGTTTGCAAGGTTTTGTAGTGTTGTGCCTTTTGTAGTGTCTCTATTGTTCATTGGTTGTCCTTTGTTGCCTTGCTATTCTTTTTGCTTAATTTTTCCTTATAAAAGGGTCTAGGCCCTTTCAAAATACTTGCTTAACTTAAAAAAATGCAAATATTCCTTAATTATAATAAAATTATTTCAACTATTTATACTCAATATCATACTATTAATCATTAAAAATATAATAGCATATTTTCAATCTTTCATCAACATATCAAATTTTCAACCTTCAAATTTCATATAAATTCATTTTGAACTAAAAAACTTTTTCCTAATACAATAACACCTATAAAATATAGACCATTTAAACAATATTAATTTAATTCATAATATAGATAACTTATGATCTCATTTTTCCTGTGCAACTACATGAATTATATATAGTGTTGTTGTCTAAAACAATTAAATTTTCTTCTAGATGCCTTTACCTCCTTAAACCATAAAATAATCTCAAATATAAAATTTTAATATATAAATGTACAAAAATATTAAATCTTATACTTACATAACATTTTATATCACATTTCTATTATATATAAAAATTATCATTAAATAAACTAATTCAATTGATTAATCTAACTCAATACCATGAATTATTTATAACACAATTATTACATCTATATTTTAATATTCTTGACTGTTTTCTAATTAACCTAAATCATCTAGGTGTTAAAGGTCATGAATCTATACATTAACACTAACTCCAATAAAAGGGACACCCAGCCCCTTCAATAGCCCGTACTATAGAAAAAAAAAAGGATGGATAGGTGAATAGGGCAAATCTTGAAGTATTTGCACCGAGCTTTCAACATAAATTTATGTTTATCCCAATCCTCATGAAGACCTTTCCTTATATAATTTTTATACTTAGATCTTTGGCCTGCCTTTGCCTCCACTTTTCAATGAGAATCTTTGTTTAAATCTTCGAATGTATATGAACTCTAAACATAAATTTATGTTTTTCGCTGTCCACCTGATCAAAGCAAGTATCTCCTTCCTTGATATTATGTTGACGTGCAAGATATCTCCAGGATAGGCTCCATTGCTCCCATGAGTGCATCTTACCTCCCATTCGTTACAGCCTCCATCTACAAGTACTACTACACTTCTTTCTGTTGGAAATTGAAGAGGACACATCCCCTAATAAATATTAAGGTTTTTAAAATTAATATCATAGAAAATATCTTGATTACAATCAAGAAAGGTAATGTTCTTGTATTTAATAGATTTTAATAATCTTAAATAAATGTTGAATATTTTATATAAATAAAATAAATATCTATGTGTCTATCTTAACATTAATTTAATTCAAATACTATATTAAGAAATTATTTTTTATATATATAAATATGGTATTATTTTAATTATGTTATATTGACGCATAGATTACCATTAAAATTTTAACCTGAAAATGTAATTAGATTATTGATATTCATATTAACATTAGTCCTATTAAACTAAATTATATTATTATTTTTTAATATTTTTATAATTCTTCTATGTGTCTATTAAAGGGTTTGAGTAAAAGATTTGATATTGCATTCCTAAATGGTTAAATTTCCAAAGATTTTTTATAAATTAAAATATTACATATTCTTATTTTCTTTTTTTTATTTAAATTTATATCTAACCAATCAATGTATTAGGAACCAACATTAAAAATATATGAAAGAGTTAGTATTTTAATTAAGAATAAATTTATAAATTTATTGTAGGATTTAGTATTATCAATAAGAAAATGGAAGAGTATATTAAATTTAAAATATAGGATAAATAAATAACAATTAAAGTTATATGGGACTTGGTTTTAGTATTAATGGTTGTACTCTAATATTTTCATCTATATTATCAATAAGAGTGTATTAAAATAAATTTATCCTTAAATTTATTGACTATTGTATAGATTAGTAAATAACAATATGTAATATTTTAATCTATAAAAATTCTTTGGAGATTTAACCATTTAGGAATGCAATATCAAATATTTTACTCAAACCTTTAATACACATAGAAGATGGTTTTACACAATCATTAAAATACCTTGAAACATTACCTTACTTTTTATCAAAAACATAATTCCACAACTAACTATTAATTAATCCCATATAAATTGTTTTTGATATATAAAGCAGCAAAAACAAGGGTGTTGTCCCATCACAACAAGGCAACCAAGGCCATCCATAGCAAACACATTAACATCACAGTGACAATAGAGTAAACCAAGCCATCACCCCCAACAAAACATATCAAAAACTACAAAACAACACTAAAGACTAAATAATAAAAAGAGTCCATCATGCAAGCATGATACTGAGCAGTCGAGTCCATAGACCCTCAGGGGTCAAACCAGCCATAAAACAACATATACATAGTAACAGTCATAGATAAACTATCAAAAAACTTAAAGAACCAAAAGCCTAATTCTTTTCTTCCATGCATGCTTTGTCCTTAATAACAGTTGCCCAATCCGCTGTGAGGAACTTAAGCAGTTCCTTAAAGCTAGCATCCTCCTCACCATCGTCCGTGGACTTGTCCTTCTGTAGCAAATAAAGACTAGTAGCTGACCTGTGCATGACCTTCAAGGAAAAGTGTGACACTTCCTGAACATTTTTTTCCAACCTCTCAATTCTCCCTTTTAGCATGTCCATTTCGTCTCCTGCTTGTTCCTTTTTATTATAATCTTCCTTCAAGGGGGAATTTCCCCCAGCCGTATTAGAGGCTCGGGGTTTAATGGTAGAGCCCTTCTTCAAACTTTCAGACACGTGGGAGGCACTACTCACCGAGACAGAATGGTCCTCCCCTCCCACCACATGTTCCTCAAGATCTTTGCTATCACTCCCATTACCATTGTCTGAATCCGAAGCCTCCTTGAGACTTCCCACTTTATCCTGCTTAAAGACCAATCTATTGGATGTGAGGGGTATTAGCTTCTTCAGTGATTTCGATATCGGAATCAATTTGGTGGAGGAAAAATTTTGTTTTCTTAGAAGCTTTGGCCTTCGGTCTCGGGGTAGGAGCAACACGTTTTTTATCCTTACCCTTTTCCCCTATAGCCATCACAGGGGATGAACCATGGGGAAGGGCTTTCAAAGTGGGATTTTTTAAATATTTTTTCTTGCTTGGGCCCAACACATCCAGAATGCTAGCAGAAGGGGGAGTAGAGGAAATCGGGGTTTCGTCAAGAGCAGTCGGGCAAGGGACTTTTTGCATAATGATAGGCCGAGCAGGGAAAAGGGCCATATGGAAATGGTAAAGCCTAGACATAAGGCCTTGGTGCAGGATGGTGTAATTCTTTCTAGAAAATGAGGCTTCATTAAACTCAGCAACAATGCTATCCAGAGAATGGAAAAGGAAAAATGGAATGGAAATATATTGGTTATTCCTAAGGTGGTTGAGGAAGTTAAAATGGTAATAGTAATAAACCCCATACCTTCTGTCCAGTGTGAAGTACTTCATGATAACCATACAAATTATGTCCCACGGTTTTGGAAGTGCCTCCTGGTCATAGCCTCCCCGCAACTTGACGAGTTTCTCCTCACCCTGGAAGAACTGGTTAAGACTAATCTGGTCTGGCACTTTCGTGGTTTTCTTCCAGGTACGACCACTATTCAGAAGTCCCGTGGCTCTAGCAATAACCTCCTCAGAGACTTCAAAATAAATGCCACCGATGGTAACCCTACCATCATTCCAAGAGGTGACAAACTTAATTGACAGGCCCTCGTCGTGCCCAGTCATGTTCTCCATATACTGGGCAATGCCGCCCTCTTTGCAAATGTGCCAAATGGTGGTATCCACTTTCCACTTGTCACATTTGTTAGGCTCCATGCGCACTCTGTCCCCACCCATAAAGCCCACACAAAAGTCGCAACCACGACGATAAATCACAAATTAGATGAGGTCATTGATATGCATGAGCATATCATAACACAAAATTTGGAAGTGGCTAAGATCTTGAAGACCTTACAGTAGGCCTTTTTTCTTTCTTTTTTTTGTTGATATCTCTTGTTGTTTGTTGTTGACTTGTTGACTTGCTGATGGTTGGCTGATTGTTTTGTTTTGTTTCATTTTAAAAGTAGCAGTTTTTTTGTAAAGGGTTTCGGATCCCTTCAAAACCTGTTTTTTTATAATGAAAAACATACAAATATGATAAATTATTAAATATTATACTTGCATGACATTTTATATCATATTTTTATTATATATATAGAAATTATTATTTTAAAATCATTACTATATATCATCTTAAATCATTATAATCACTATAATAACATAAATATCACACAAATAAACTAATTCTATTCATTAATATAACTCAAAATCATAAAATATTCATAACGTATTTATTATTTTTAAATTCAATATTCTTGATTGTAACAATTATATTAGTATTATGTTAGTCAATCAGCCTAAATTCTTTAAGTGTCAAAAATTGTAAAACTATAAATTTAATATTCTTTCATATATCTTAACCTTTAAACATGACTTGGATATTCCATCATACACTACCACATAATCCTTAGTTGAATAGAACATGCAAGAGATGAGCTATGTCCCAATCAAATACAAAGAACCCAAAATAATTAAGGTAAATACTCATAAACATTGAATGCAAATAATTAGAAAACAATCATTAGTAATCAATAACCACGCTCCATCATCAAAATAACAACTCAAATGAGGAAAATTTGGTGATAGATCAACTAAATGAACTAAATAAAATGGAAAAGATCAAAGATGGTGGATATGAATGTAAGTTACCAAATTAGGCCATGAAGAAGAAATATGACTAAATAATATCATTAAGGGATCTTGATCCACACTCTTATTTGCTAAATAATCTACAATTATACTTTCTCTTTTCTTATAATTAAATAATTGAAGATCTATAAATTTTATTTTTAATCTTTGCACCTCTTCCACCATATGTTTGAATCTCAAGTTAGGATTGTGAATTTTAATTAGAGAATTAACCACTTTTTGGGAATACCTTTTTATTAGATCACTTTTTTATAATTAAAAGAAGCAACTCCTCCCAACCTAGCTAGTAACACCTCCCACTCAAGCTTGTTGTTCATCTTATTTGCAATGAAATGAGAACCTCCAATAAGAAATTACCTTTGTTTTCAAGTAATATTATACCTCCTCTTACTCTTCCTAGTTTTCACCCCATAAACCTTCTAGGGAAGTTGTCTATATTTCTAATTGTCACCTTCTTATAGGTTACCTAAAGTGATTTTCTCTTACCAGTTCAATGAGGGGGGATTTTTCTTATCTTTCACAATACAAAATATTCTCATCATTTTTCTTATCAAATCCAGTCTTTTAATTATTGTCAAATAATTGACTAATTGAAAATAAATTCTTCTTCATTTCAAGAAAAGAAAGAATATACACTCCACATTTCTAATTAGACTATTGAAGAGGAATAACACCTTTATGTTTGACTTGTACAAAATAGTTGTCTCCAAGATGGATGGTTCCATTGTGCTCATTCATCTTCATGAACCATTTGTCCTAATCATGTGTTTGCTTTCATTGTATTTAATAGACCAAATGTATTACTCAATTTTAGTATTCAAGTGTGATTAGACATGCAATTGGTTGACCTCATCGTCACTTTCTTCTCTATCATTCATAATATTATTTCGATGTCACCTTGCTTGGAGTCCTTTTTTATTCCTTTATCATTTGTTTTACCACCTTATTATACCAAATATAATTGATGTCATACAATCTTCTACAAATGTTAAATTTTGATATTTTTGTGAACTATGGAGTTTTATAAGACACTTTTCTCTATTATAATGTGATTTGGTTGTTGCCCTTAGTAGATTTTTTTTTTTTTTCCTTTCAAGACATAGATCTCTCATCCTCTATAGATCTTTTATTGTTAATTATCAAGTTTCTTCTTGATGAATTATTATGACAAATTATCGTGTGGCATTTTCACTTGTTATATTTAAAGATTTCACAAAAAGTTTGTAAGGTGAAAGAGTATTTATAATAATTAAAAAGTATCTCCATATCAATTCAATTTTGTTGTGTTTTTAATATTAATTTTTTGATGTTAGTTAGATATGAATGTTTTATGGTTATATATTGTCGTATTTTTGACATTTTTATCCCCCAAATGTAACTATTTTAATGTTTCTTATAAGTTTCTAGTATACTCATAAAATAATACAATTAACAATCCAATTTCATTCTTTTTTTATTTCAACTATTTATATTCAATATCAAAATATTAATCATTAAAAATATGATTGAATGGGTTGAAACTGGATAAATTTTTCAACATTCAAATTGTTTAATATAAATTATTTAAACAATAAAATAGCTTCTCCTAATACAATAACACCCATAAAGTATTAGATCATTTAAATAATATTAATTTCTAATCCATAAGGTAGGTAACTTAAAGATTTCATTTTTACAATTGATCATGTGTTATTATATAATGGTGTTATCTAAAAGTAATTGAGATTTCCTCTTTAACACCTTAAACTATAATAATATCATATATAAATTTTAACATATCAATATACTAAGAAAATTTACAATGATATTTTATATCATATTTCTCTTATAGATAATAATTAATTTTAAAACATTAAAATAAACCTTTTTTTTTATCAAATATTCACTTTTTTACACTTATGACAACTAAACTATCAAAATTTTGAAAATGATGTAAATTATTATTATTATTTTTTTAAATCTAGATTATAAATATATGTTTTTAAAAAAAAAATTAAAAAAAGTTTTTTTATATAAATTTTACTAACTTATTTAAATAATTAATAACATTTAAAAAAAAATAGAATTACTTTGATAAAGAATAAATTTATTTATAAAAAGGATAAAATTATCAAATTTTAAACATATATTTGTAACATGGAGATTTAGTGCACATATATTTTTTGTTGCATAATTTTTTTGAATAACTTTGTAAAGTGAGATTAATTTGTTCAAGCGTAGGTTATTGATAACCCATATTTTTGTTGTATTTATCCAAATTAACTTGTTTTTTTGTTAAAATAATGATATTAATATCCAATGCACATATGTTTAAGAAATTTTTTTATGTTTTTTATTCTTTCAAGTGTGAAACCGCTGGGTTTGAAGCCTAAATTGGCAAGTTGCTCAAACAAACTGGATAAGGCTGTCTTTTGTTTCTATTGGCAAGTTTCTCTCATGGATTGATTTTTCCATTTATTGAAATGGAGACCATTTTATAAATGCTGCTGCTGTGTTGAATATGTAATGTAACTTGAGAATTAATAAAGAGATTCCTTGCTGTTGAAAGTGGATGTAGGCAATTGCCGAACCACTATAAAACTTGTGTCTCGTGTCTTGTTCTTAATTTCTGTTTACTATTTCGTTTCTTTGCTCATTTTAATATTAACAATTGGTATCAGAGCCTGAAATTTGGTGCTAGAAATCGGTGAGGAATTTCCTAAACTATGGAAAAGTATTGAGCAGAGATGGAATATGATTGGGTGTTAGATCCTGATGAAGTGGGAGTTTCAAATGATGAAGATGATGAAACTGATGAAGATGATGAAGCTATTATGGCAGAGAGTCACAACTGGGATGATTGGGTTCAAGCTCTCATATCTTGGTCGTGTGACTCTAGATTGAGTGATGATGAAGTGGGAGCTTTTCATCATATGTTTCTGGATGAAATAAATGATGAGGCTGATTTTATTATTGAAGAATTTCTTGACAATTTAGACTTGGGAAAGAGTGTTGTCATGCAAGTGAAAGCTGAAACAAAACACCATGTTCATTGGTGGGATAGCTGGACAAATGAGGAGATTTTGGGTGAAGGGACTGTGGAGTTTTCCTTCCAAGATGAGAAGGATGCCTCCCAAGGAGAGGAGGATGCAGTCTGGACCGAGGCGAGCGGAGATGATGATGAACTTGAGGAAGAGGCTGAAAATCAAGAGGCAGAAATAATGATTTATGGTAATCCATTATTCGAACCCGAAACAGAACTGGTTTATGATAATCCTTTGTTCATGTCCAGGGGGGTTTGGTATAGTAGCCGACAAGGAGGATGTTGGGTATGTTTCCTTCTTGACTCCTGATGAATATATAAATGGTTTTAGCAAGGAAATTGATGCTGTCCCTATGGTGAAAGTTGCACATGCTGCAGAAAAAGCAGAGGCTAATGAGATAAATACAGAGGAAAAACCCTCGGGGCCAAAAGATCGAGAGAAAGTGGATGTCCCAGAGGCGGTGCGACGCATTGCAGACAAAGTTCCTACGCAGCACACGCCCTTTGTGCGGGGTCTCGGGTGGGATACCACCACCGAGTCTCTTAAGTCCCTCTTTGGCGAGTTGGAGGAAGGCGTTGTGATCATGGACAAGAACACCGGCAAGAGCAAGGGCTACGGTTGCATGACCGTCAGCCAGTTAGCCTCCACTGCTGATGTTTCGGCCAGAAAAATCTATGTTCTCATCGACATGCGTGCAAAGGATTTGGATGAGAAATT
Source organism: Sequoia sempervirens (assembly GCA_007258455.2). Taxonomy (NCBI): domain Eukaryota; kingdom Viridiplantae; phylum Streptophyta; class Pinopsida; order Cupressales; family Cupressaceae; genus Sequoia; species Sequoia sempervirens. The sequence continues at coordinate 11,490 of VDFB02013392.1, read as the reverse complement.
GAAGTGTGGCAAGGATGGAGTGTTTGTAGAAGGAGACCTCCCACCGTTTGTAGATGGAGTGTTCGTGCCTGCCGTTTTTGGCGGATTGTCACCTGCAAGTGCTGCTGCCGGCGCCATTTCCAGAGGTAATAAACGAGTCTTGGATGCGCCAAAGGACAAAGCTGTGGAGCTAAGGGCAAAAAGGATGATTAAGACACAGGGAAAAGATCCACCTACGGACTGCAAGAACGTGGATTTCTCTAGAAACAAAGATGTGGTTTTAAATCCTGAGGCATTACTGACGCAGCCTTTCAATAAGATGGTAGTCAGAAAGCCGACGCCCTTGTGCTCTAACGAGATAGGTGTCCACTATGACGAGGCCGACGATTATATGGTGTTCAAGCATGCGGCCTTGTTCACATCGACCATTATGAGCAAGGTTTTGGCCAGGCCTACCCTCAAGCTCTTTGATGTCGTTGCTGCAGAAGACTTCATTATAACGGGAAACAGAGTCTCTGAGGATTTTGAAGCGGTTTTTTGGAGAATGCAGAAAAAGATAGAGGAGTTCGATATGGATGACAGTGACAGCGGTTACAGGCTCAGAAATTTCAGTGCTTTTGTGGATATGTATGCTAAATGTGGCAGTATAGAGATTGCAAGGAAACCGTTTGAAAATATGCCAGAGAGGAATTCGGTTTCTTACAATGCAATGGCTTTTGAGACGGAAGCATGGAGCCTATTAAGGGATGTCGTTAAGCAGCTTGTAGGCGTGTAATGATGAATTTGAGGAATTTTCTCCTCTGGGTGGCAATGATGAGGATTACTATCCGGATGGTCTGCTAGTAATGAGGAATGATGAGGAGCTTAGCAAGCTTTTTGGAGCTGTTGCCATCGCTTATGGCTTAGATAAAAAGGCGACCAGAATGGAAGAGAATAATGTGTTGTTTTTTGATTTCGGGGGTGGTGCTTTTGATTTTTCCCTTTTGAAAATTGGAGAAGTAATAAGGGAAGGTGTTGTGTTTGATTGGGAAGCCTAGAAGCGATTTATTTGGTGTGTTCGTGAACAAAATTTTGCGAAACTCAAATCTTCGTTGTTGCTGATGTAAATTTCTGTAGTGGGGGAGATCTCTGAGCAGCCATTTGATCTTCAAGTGGGAGACTGTTGGGTTTGGTGAAGCCCAAATTGGTAAGTTGCTCAAACAAACTGGATAAGGTTGCCTTTTGCCTCTATTGGCAAGTTTCTCAAATTGGATTGATTTTTCCATTTATTGAAATGGAGACCATTTTATAAATGCTGCTGCTATATTGAATATGTAATGTAACTTGAAAATTAATAAAGAGATTCCCTGCTGTTGAAAGTGGATGTAGGCAATTGCCAAACCACTATAAAACTTGTGTCTCATATCTTGTTCTTAATTTCTGTTTACTGTTTCGTTTCTTTGCTCATTTTAATATTAAACAAAGAAATATATAATAAATATAAAAAATTAATTAAATATATTCAAAATTATAATATTTGGAAAACTTATAATAAGGGCTACATAGTTACAAAATACATCTTCTAAATGACTTCATTTGTTCCACACAAAAATTCAAGTAATTTTTTTACATTTTGATAGGTGCAAAGGAAACTCTATTGAAGGTTTGATTTAAATCATGAAAGAAAAAAATTAAAAATGTGATTTCAAAGAAAAATCATGATATCATAGAAATAAAACTCACTATTGTGACAAAAGCTATAATTAAGTAAATCTCATACAAATGAATTAATTAAATTAATTAATATAATTCAAAATCATAAAATATTCATAATATATTATTATATCTAAATTTAATATTTTTTATTGTTACAATTATATTAATCAATCAATCTAAATTCTTTACATAACAAAAATTATGAAACTATAAATTTAATGCTATTGATTGTGACAATTATATTAATATTATATTGATCAATCAACCTAAATTCTCTCCATATCAAAATTTATGAAACTATATTATCACTAAAGAAGTTTCTAAATTATCCTACCATGTAATCTTAGGTGCAAGTATTATTTTTATCTTTCACTTTTATAATTTTATACTTAGTCTTTGGTTTGTCTTTCCCCTCCTCTTTTTTTATATATTGAAACAAAGCATATTACAATGAATAAGAGTTACCTACAAGTAGCTGGAAGAAACAAACATTTGCAGATCATAAGTACAAAATCAGTCAAAGTAAGGCTGAAAGGAGCAATCATTTTATATACTGTACAATTTTACAATGTCAAGACTTGTTATTGAAGCTACAAGCCTTGATCTTTAATTTGCTGAAGCTGAAGCTGAACCATGTTCTTGGAATTCTTCTTGCATAAACCTTTTTACTGCGAAAACAAAAAAGCATAAATTTATGGGAGCTTGACTAAATGTTACATGGCTTTGTAGGTGCTTCTTTTTGGATAAGAATAGGGGCATGCTTTTGCATGAGAAATTAGGGGCTTCTTTTGGATAAGAATAGGGGCATGCTTTTGCATGAGAAATTGGTGGTAGGGGAGAGGATCAATAGTTGTGCACCCTAACTTCGTGCTTCTAATTATCCTACGTGCAAATTTCAAATCACTCCTAATTTTTTACAGCAGTTTACTTGGCAAGTCTCCTGCATTTAACTTTCGTTTCAGGGCAACATCATCAAATATGATGCCACATTAGCAAGCTTTTTGTCAAGGTGTCCAAAAAGGCCCAAAAAAAAGTGAGACCAATACTTGTGCATTCACATGATGAGTAGTTGAGCTTTGATGTGGCACCACATGATTGATTGCTTTTTAGATCAAAAAAATACATTTTGTTTAATTATGAATGGTCAAGTCACAACTATTGAAAATTATATAAACAACTACTATCACAACTATTGAACATTATATAAACTGTACTACTATCACAACTATTTAAACATGCTCAACTACTGGGTCCTCTCCCCTATTCTGTGTATTTGTTTTCTGCTCCCAGGCTAGATCAGTCAGTTTGCCTTTTGATGGTAAGTTGTACGTTGAAAGTTCTAATATTAGGTTAGATCGGACAATGCTAGACTGCGTGTCATACAAAATGTTCTAAACATGTTCAAATTAGCTTTCAAATAGGATGGTTTATTGAAAGCTCTAATATTTAGGTTACCTCCCATTCATGACAGGATTTATCCACAAGAACTACTACGCTTCTTTCTCTTGGTAACTTAAGAAGGACATTCACCTATTTTGGGGAACTCCTGCATTAACAAACTATTACAGAAATTAAGTTATTATAACCCAATACATTGGTGTTTTCCATTGTTTTAATACACTCCTGTTAGAAGCTTACCACTCACACAAATGCAGGTGTTCGTATTATAGAAGACTGCATTATATTAGACCATCAGAGATCCTTAATCAAAATGTAATAACAAAAGCCGTTTTGTGTTAACTTGTTAAAAACCCTCGTTCTAGACACTCTTCTCTTGATTGGAAAATAACAATAAGCAAAGAAAGCAGAGAATTTGATCTTACTAGCATGCAAGAGTCGCTAGTGCTTTCATTCCGTGACTTCATTTTCATTAACCTAAATGGTTTATCTGATTTGAAAGAAAGGGCAGGCTTCACTGTCATGTGCTTCTCTAGAGGAGAGGGTACATAATGTTCAGAGTTCTTCCAGAATGACTTGCAACAAAATTATTTGTTTGTTATACCAAATCTTCTTATAAAATTACAATACAAATACCTTTCAAAAGGTAAAATAGGTTTTTAAGGGATTCTAAATTTTTAAACAAAATGTTGTCTTAAAAGTATCTAAAGATAAATATCAGTGAGCAGACAAGTTTTACAGGACGTGAGACCCAAAAATCAAATGCGTCTAAACAAAAAAAACAAGGAAACCAACAACCAACCTACAACAAACCGATCAAGAACACACAGCTAAAAAGCTAGAAACAATAGAAAAACTACTGCAATTCTTTAAGAGTATTAGCTGCTTCTAGCACCTGTTGGTAGACATTTTGATGGAGATTCATCAGATTGAGTAGAGCATTTTTCTCTTTTCTTTCCCCTGGTACGACTGCTTGGCCCCATCTGTTCCATATTGCTTTGTTTTCCTTTGGCCCTATTCTCCTCCTCGGTCTTCTCGTCACCATTGGAAGTTTCGACAACTTGATCTTCCTTGAGTTCTTTCAGTTTTTTGGTTAGAATGCGAATGATTTCTGTATTATTTTGAATAGTGCACTGACTAATTTTGATAATACTTTTCAGGTTCTGATCTAGCTGCAGCATCTTGTCTTCCAAGCTCTTTAAACGGCTCTCATGATCCTCTTTCATCAAACTGACTTCAGTCATGATCGCCTCCAGCGCCAACAGAATTTCTATTAACTCATTTTTCTCATTAAAGGAATCCTCCGCACCCTTGATAGCATCGATTTTATTCTGCATAGACCTCAACTTAATGTTTATTTGGTTCAGCTTAAGAATAAACCATTTAGCCGCTGCCCCATCTCTGGCTATCCCCAGGACATTAGAAATGTCCTCTTTGTTCGAAATGAGCTGTGGGAATTCCTCTGTCAAGTCTTGAGGGGAGAACATATGACTCCCTTTAGCATTTCCAGGGGTAATAGTAGGGCTTTTGCCACTAAAACCTGCTTGCATATTAATCCTCTCCTCCACTTCGCCCTTTCCTTTACCTTTCTCCCAATCCTCATTAGGTTTTAACTTTTTCTTCTCAACAGAAGAAATATGAACATCTTCAGGGCTTACTCCTTCAGTATGTGACCCGCTCGACCATGAGATCTGAGCCCGAGTCCTTTTCTTGGCCGACTTACCCTTTCTCATTTTATCATCCTCTGACAGGGAATTAAATAATATTTTGATCTTCCTTGTACAATTTTGATCTTCTGCCATTGCTTCAATGGCATCCTTATTTTCCTCATCAGAAACCAAATCTATTTGCAAATTCCTTCCCATAGGCTGACTTAAGCTGCCTACATTGTTAGTAGGGCATCTTGTATCCGTATCCACGTTGGTATTCATATCTTTCTCACACGCTGTTCTATCAAATATCTTAACCTTAAAATAGGACTTCGATATGTACTTGAACACAGCAAAATCTCCAAACTCCAGCCGGTAATGATTGACAAAATTTTCCCAACCCTGTCGAAATTCCCATTTGTTGTTTGTCCCACACAATTGTACATCCCACTCCTGCCCACCTGGGCCTTGCAACACCACATGTTCGTCTGGGTCGTTTATAAACTGTGAAACAAACGCAGGAGGAATGCACTGCGGTAAACACAATACACAATTAAATTTTACAAGTTCTTGACACAGTACATGAAATAAAAGAATGAAAATGTTGTATAGATTTACCAGTTTGTCTGCAAAGTCTCCAAGCATAACTTTGAAGAAAGAGGCAGACCCATCAAAGCCCTCTATCTCATGGTATTTCCCATGAATTTTCAAACACTTCTGACTGCACACCCTGCATGGTATAAAAAGCTCCCCTGTTTCTTCATCCTCCATGGAAAACGCAGATGCAAACGCCAGTAAAACTAACCCATAAACCGTATAAAATCCTGAATTACCCAAAAGCACAAATATATCTACCAATAGAATAAGCGGGCTTGGCAGAGAGAATTTGACACACTATAAGTACAGAAAAAAATTGATCCAAGGTGTGACTTATTGACGGCTCTTGGTAAGAGATGACTTGAGTAGATGCAAAATTAAGTACATTTACACTGATCTGAATAAAAGAAGTTGAAGCCTACATGTTGGATTATTTAATCCCTACTAGGTACCGCAGTACTCTTTTTGTAATATTTTCTCTGCAGCATATAAGTCTCTGTACGGGGGCACTTTCACGTTTAATACCTCTGATACATTCCCCTATTTTGCGCTGCTTTTCTATCTTGCTTGTTGCAGAGTTCTGTCCCTTGGTATGGGCCTCCTACTCATTGCATTTAGTCAGATTTCCCAGCCCTTGCTTTACAGACCAATATTCAACTTTAATTTTTGTGACAGTCTTCGTATGAAAATGATGAATGTAGGTAGTTTGGAAAAGGTTTGATATAGGGAGACAAGCCGATACGTAGGCACCCAAAATCGCTAGGTCCATACAGACTAATATTCAACTTTAATTTTTGTGACAGTCTTCGTATGAAAATGATGAATGTAGGTAGTTTGTAAAAGGTTTGATATAGGAGAGAGGAGCCGATACATACGCACCCAAAATTGCGAGGTCCTTACAGACCAATATTCAACTTTAATTTTTGTGACAGTCTTTGTATGAAAATGTTGAATGTAGGTAGTTTGTAAAAGGTTTGATATAGGGGAGAGGAGCGGATACATACGCACCCAAAATCGCGAGGTCCATGTTGCAGGCCACGTGGACCAATTAAGCTTTTTTGCTTTTATCCATTTTTGAAAATTATTATATAAACAATATAAAATCATTTTTTTAAATTTGCCTTCATTTTGCCACGTGGGAGGACGATATTGGTCCACGCGGTTTACAAATCGAAAAAATGACCCGTCGACCGATACATAGGCACCTCCGGTGCCACTTCCTGCGTGTCATGGCGTCTGAAACTAACAACCTTGCCACCTAAACTTCTCTCAGTCTGCCACCCTAAGAATCCACTACGTCACATTTATCACTCGCCGCCACTTCCTATACTTCTCGACTATCGTGTTGAATGCAACTCTCCTCTTTTAAGCTCCACGCCACCCCGCGTTTATTTTGAGCTAACCTGCATTGAATGCTCCCAATGCCTCGCTCTTGTCACCAACTTTTCAGCCTTTCATTCTAGCAAGTTGTCGTTCTTTCTTCACTTGCACACCAGAACCTGCTCGGTTCATCGTTTGCAATCTTCAAACTTCAATCCACAACTTGCGATGCTCGGAGACCGGTTCGTAAGCGGGTAGAATCCAGTTAGGAGATGGGTACACGCCAATTAGTGAACATTACCAACGGCTCGACTTCGGCCATGCAAGCAACGAACGGGTTCCTCGCCACCATGAATGGGTTCCTCCTCACCGCCATGCTCGAGATTCAACTGTTGTTCAGGTTGTGCATCGAGTCGTTTGATCCAGGTGAGCTTGCTCAGTAAGGCTTGCCATTATTTAGTTTTTTTTAGTTTTGTTTTCAATTTTTGTTTGTTTTATGCTACTTTTGGTGTTGTAGAAATCATTTTTTTGGTTGAAGTTTAGTGTTTATGAACACTTTCCTATTTGTGTTCATAAACACACTAAAGCTTTGGAAATAAATCTTTTGTTCAAGCATCGCTCTCTTCATAGAATAAATAATAATATTGTTTGTTGTTTCCCCGCCATTGAAATTTTTGGGGTTGTTTACTTCTTTCATTAATAATAGTGTATGTTGTTTCTTTGCCATAGATGAAGTTGTATTCTTGTTTATATGGGTTTTGCTCCGTAGGGTTTATATTGCAAATATTACACTCATATTTTCGCATTTCTCTTTCATTAGGGTTTATTTTGCAAATATAACACTCAGTTTAGCATTTATGTTTCCCTAGGGTTTATTTTGCAAATATTACAGTCATAGTTTTACCATTTTTGTTTCATAGGTTATGCATTATCATATACTCTAGTTATCATTTTCTTTGTCATAGGTTCTCCATTATCATTGACTCTGGTTATTCTATTCTCATAGGTTCTGCATTGTCATTGACTCGGCATATCATATTCTTATAGGTTTTGCATTATCATTGACTCTACTTATCGTAATCTCACAAGTTTTGCATTATCATTCACTCTGCTAATCGTTATCTCATAGGTTTTGCATTATTATTGACTCTATTTATTGTATTCTCATAGGTTTTGCATTATCATTGACTCTGCTTATCGTATTATCATAGATTCTGCATCATCATTGAGTTGGGTTGTGTTCTCTATTTCATAAACCCAAAAAAATAATGTGGGTTAATCTTTTTTTAGGTTTTGCTTCATCTTTTCAGTCACTAAAAAAAATATGTTGTTTCTAAGCCATAGATAAATATGTTGGTGTTATTTTTTTATGGGTTCTGCTCCATCAAATCATTCATATACATTTGTGATAATTGTTAAACTCTTACTATTTTCCACTCCTAAGCTTCAAAAATAGTTGGCTACATTATTTAACTTTATTACAATCAAAATAAATAGACTCATAGGTTCTGCATTATCATTCACTCTGCTTATCCTATTCTCATAGGTTATGCATTATCATTGACTTTGTTTATCCTATTCTCATAGGTTCTGCATTATCATTAAGTTAGGTTGTGTTCTCTGTTTCATTAACCAAAACAATTAATTTGGGTTAATCTTTTTTTAGGCTTTTCTTCATCTATTCAGTGACTTTAAAAATGTATGTTGTTTTTGTGCCATAGATAAATATGTTGGTGTTATTTTTTTATGGGTTCTACTCCATCAATTCAGTCATATACATATGTGATAATTGTTATACTCTTACTATTTTCCATTCGTAAGCTTTATATTGTTCTTCATTACAACTATTACAGTCATGGGTTGATATTCATGTTTCAATTAATGTTGTTCAATACCATTTCTACGTGCCATTGATAAAATTGGGGGTTTAGGTTTTTCATACGTGCTGCTTCATTCATTCATTAATGCTATTTTCTTTAGGTGACATTCATTAAATTGGGGGTGTTATGTTTCCCAATGGTTAGGATTCATCAATTCAGACATGCAATTATTGGAGCTATTTTTATTTGCATTACAAAAATTTGGGGGTCTTATTGTTTTCATAGGTTTTGCTTCATTAGGTACCCTAGATATTTTTGGGGGTGTTACCTTGTTTGTAACTTCAACTTCATCATGATTAGTCTTCATAGGTTACATTTCATCAACTCATTTGCCAACTATGTATCCTTTTTTTGGTGTCAATGATAAATATAGGGGTGTTATGATTATCATATGTGCTACTTTATTAAATCTATAATGCAAATGTTTGTATCTTTTTTTAGGTGCCATTGATTATTTTGGGGGTGTTATCTTTTGCATAGGTTATTTTCCATCAATTCAGTCATCTAATTATTGTACCTTCTTTTTGTGCCTTGGAAATATATGGGGATGTTCTATTTTTGTTAGGTTTTGCTTCATCAAATCTGTCATGCATATATTGTACCTTTTTAAGGTAGCATAGATAATTTTTGGGGTCTTCTCTATTTTGTAAGTTCCACTTCATCAATTCAGCCATCTATTCTACCAATGAATAATTTCCCATAGTGGTACTCCGGTCCTCCACAAACTAGGAAAAAAATCTTGCATAAAAAAATACTACGATATCAAACACATATCGGATATTAAATACACATTTACTCATTTATATATATGTATATGCATATACATAGACATATACATAGACATATGTATATGTATATCAGATATTAAATGCACACGTAATTGTATTTATTTTGAAACAAAACAATTACACGTTGGCAGCCAAACATGATGAAGTGTATCCAACTTGTATATACTTAAGGTCTTTGCATCCTCTTCTTATATATATGCATATGTATAGACATATACATATACATATACATATATTTATGTATATGTATATGAATATGTCTATATATATATATGTATATGTATATGTATATGTGTATATACATATAAATATACATATACATGTACATATACTACTTTCATGACATCTTGTGTATTTTTCGAGCCAACCTGCATCTAATGCTCCTAGTGCCTCGCACACTTGTCAACTTTATAGCCTTTCATTCTAGCAACTTCTCATTTTTTCTTCACAATGATGGCAATGTATGTGTATGTATGTGTATGTGTATGTGTATGTGTATGTCTATGTCTGCGTGTGTGTATATGTCTATGTCTATGTCTATGTAAATCTATATGTGTATGTGTATGTTTATGTCTATGTCTATGTCTATGTCTATGTCTATGCATATGTATATGTCTATGTCTATGTCTATGTGTCATTGAAGTCTTTGGCTTTGTGTTCATGGTTGCACCACTATACACTTTATGTTGTTTTCTACAAGACATTGTTGACAGTTGTTCTATAGCTTCCCAACGTGTGTTGGCCTTAATTGTACTCTGCAAGGTGTTGTTGGCTATCATCCTCTATCTTTGGTTATAATCTGGGGCTATAGACCTGCAGTCAACAATGCCTTTTTGTAAATGGCATAGACTATTCAATTGCTTTGGTGACTTTAGAATGTTTATTTTTTAAATGTCCATATATGTCGATGCAACTAACTTTCGAGACATATACATTGATGTGGAATTTGTTTTGCAACTCCAAATATATCTATTACATGTGTTGGATGTGTCTATGTCTATGTTTGTGTGTATGTCTATGTCTATGTCTATGTGTCTATGTCTATGTAAATCTATATGTGTATGTGTATGTGTATGTGTATGTGTATGTGTATATGAATGTGTATGTGTATGTGTATGTCTATTTCTGCGTGTATGTCTATGTCTATGTCTATGTCTATGTAAATATGCATGTGTATGTCTATGTCTATGTGTATGTCTATGTGCATGTGTATGTGTATGTGTATGTGTATGTGAAGAAAAAATGAGAACTTGCTAGAATGAAAGGCTGTAAAAATGGTGACAAGAGCGAGGCACTAGGAGCATTCAATGTAGGTTGGCTCAAAAAATATGTATGTCTATGTGTATACATATGCATACATATACATATGAATATAGATATGTATATACATATGTATATGTATATGTATATGTATGCATACGTATATGTATGCATATACATATGTATATGTATAGGTTGGTTGGAAAAATATTGCGAGGTGGCATGGAGCCAAGGAGAGGAGACTTGCATTCAACATGACAATTGAGAAGTATAGGAAGTGGCGGCAAGTGATAAATGTGACGTAGTGGATTCTTAGGGTGGCGGACTGAGAGAAGTTGATGTGGCAAGGCTGTCAACTTCGGATGTCATGCCACACAGGAAGTGGCACCCGAGGTGCCTATGTATCGATCAACGGGTCATTTTTTTAATTTGTAAAACGCATGGACAAATATTGTCCTCCCACATGGCAAAATGAAGGCAAAAAAGGAATAGAAAATGACAAAATGTCAATGAAGAAGCAAACATTGCAAATCAAAACAGTGACACATTGCAAATTACATAGAACACACATTGCAATATGATCATAATATATTGCAAATCAAAACAATAACGATGCATCTATAATTATCATAGATTTAAAACTGTCAACGAAGAAGCATACATTGCAAATCAAAACAATAACACACATTGAAAATTGCACACAACACTTTTTGGAATCTGATCAGATTACTTCACAAACCAAAACAATAACGGTCAATATGTGCTTATCAAAAAATTACAACTATCCACAATTTCGGTGCATTTGTAAATATCAAAACTTCTAAAGTGTATGAAACTTGAATTGCATGTGAAAACCAAAAAAAAGGAAACATCTAGCTATTTTTGTTGTGAAATGGATCTTCGCTGGTTGGGGTGCCAATTGCC
>VDFB02013390.1:0-37258 GCA_007258455.2 Sequoia sempervirens | reverse complement strand
TTACTATAAATTATAATAGAAAATAGACCTACTAACCTGCTACAAACACTATTCCAAAAATAAGAGTTTGAATTTGCAGAAAGACAACAAATATTAGTCTACACCTAAAATTTGAGGCAATTTTAGTTGGACAGGGGCACCTAGGGAGCCCTAGTCTAGTAGATGCTTTCATGAAAATTAAGATTTGGGAATGATCTATACTATCTTAGGGTCCTATTTCCTAGAGGTTCAAGTTTGAAAGTTGAAAAATTTCTAGAAATGCACCAAAACCTAATTTTACTATATGAATCACATGCATGCATGCAATTTTGGATATTTTTAGGATAATTGAAGATGTTTAAATGATAATTTCTAGAAATTGAATGCTTTTGGTAACAAAAGTAGAGGAAAGGGCCCTTGAACCCAAAAAAAATGAAACTAGGCCTACCTTCTAGTAGAACTACCACTGCAATACAAAAGGGGCAAAAAATAGACCAACACCCTACAACAAAATGGCAACCAAACCAACAAGAAACAATAGGGAAAAAAATGAGGCATCAACAAATGACCAAAAAATAGAGCCTAGGCATAAAATTTGAGGGGCACATATGCCCAGAGAGTACCAAAGCCCAAAAACCAAAAAAAGAGAAACTAAAGACCCAAATTACTTTTTGGGATTGTAAATTAGGTTCCATTCTTCAACCAGTTGCTCCATGTCCTCCTTGCATTGCTCCAATATGCCAATAGATCCCTCATCCAGTTGTACCTCCTTAGCCTAAGAGGAGCTCATCTTTTTTCCACCTTTCATTACCTTGGTCACACCATTTATAGCGCAAAAAATATCCCTATGCATGATTCCCAGTGTAATAGACATTAATTTATTGAAATCCTTGTCCATTTTGTCCACTTTATCCTGCAGCTCCCGAAATTGAGTGAGATAGAAATCAAAAGGCCTATATTTTTCTTGCACATCTTTTTCCAAGTCCGTCATGGCCTACTCTTCCACATCTTCCATAACTTTCATAATCTCATCCTCAATTTCTTTTTAAAATTTCTTAAACCCTTCATCTTCATCTTCCTTTGAGTCTTCAACCACCTATTGGTCATTACCCTCCATCTCTTCATCCTTATCATGACTAGAAGAGTCCTCAAAGAGTTCAACCCCCAGAACCATAGATAGTTAATTTTTGCTCATATTAATGGGGTGGGAGTCAACCATCCCATCGCTTAGAAAGAATAACCACCCAACATCAAAGATAGAAGATACATCATCATCAGTTAGGGTATGCCCCTCTCAACTGGTCCTTAGCTAGCCACTCCTTTATTTGAATCAAAATATTATCAAACTTCTAGGATTTCCACTAGGGGAAAGAGAGCCCCACATTGGAGATCATGTCAGTAGAATTGTTCCCTTCTTTGAATATATGGGACATTGACAAACCAACCATATAAGTGAAAACATGTTTAGAATATTGAATAAGACTTGATTTTCTAGGGGGGATCAACAAGGCCATTAAGGCAGTCAACAATCAATTTAGAATCACCCTCAATGATTTCTTTATCAAAGCCAAGTTCTCTTAACATTTTAATACCTCTCCAAGAATCCATAGCCTCCACCTCCATGCCGGTATCATGTCCAATGAATTTATAATAGGCTTCAATACACTTCCCATTGTGGTCTCTTATCAGACCACCACCATCAGCTATCCTTAGATTTCCTTTAGAATAGCTATCAAAAATTAGTTTAACCCAATATTTAAGTGGGGCCTCTAAAGAGTCAACTCCTACTAAGGATATTGGCCTAGTTAATCTTGGTTAGGTATTGGTTGAGACACCAAAGCTGCTTGATTCTGATGTCAATGTAGTTGGGCATGGTTTTAGATAAGCCAATGACTTTTGAATTCAAGTTCTCAATAATTTTCTTCTTTGTACAATAAAACACCTATCCACTACTCCTCTTCTTTTAATTGAAGATTCTATTGTTATGTTCCTTCCACAAATTCGAGCAAATTGAAGGGGGGACCTACTTCCAAGTCTCCTTTATTACAGGATGAGAAAAAGGACTTTAAAGTTCCCTTGGCTCACAAGGTCTTTCAGGTCTCTAGGAAACAACCAGTCTGAAAGAAAATTTTGTAGATCCAAAGACCGGGCATCCCTAGCAAAAGGGAAATGGATGAGAAGGTGATTCATAGATTCCTTAGCAGAGAGACAAGAACACATTTGTTGATAAATTGGAATCATTTCTTGTTGAGAACATCAATGGTGAGGATCCTTCCATGCATAACCATCCACCAAAATTAGTTGACTTTTGGGATGAGTTTAGGATTCTAGATAAGATTCCAATTGAAATTTTTATCAACTAGAGGGGAACCCTCCAATTTACTATAAGAAAATTTAATGGAAAAATCCCCACGATGGATTATCACACCAAATCCAATCATTATCTCCACCCTGAATAGCCAAGCAATAGTCACCCAAGATGGAGCTAAGGGTAGAGAATAATTTAGAACATGGCAGAACATTGTTTCCTCTTCTTAATCTTAGGTCAATAACATCATGTTTAAAGTTTCTCCATTGAGGAGACTCCTCAGAGTTGTTGGCATACTCATAGATAGAAGTGACATAGAGACCAAAGAAATCTTATTCAAGGGGAGATAATTCAACCACAAAAGATAGCCTAGGACCATTTCCCCACTCTTCATCCTAGAGATTAATAGCTCTCTCATTCCCCACCTTCCTTTTAGATCCTTCTAGCAGAAAGTTTCTAGTTTCAAGGATGTTATTCCAAAAGGAAAACCCCTTTGGAAGGTCTTGGGGGGACAACAACCCAAGGGGTTATTCCCCATATAATTAGCATTGAGGATGCTCGACCATTCTTTTGTTCCCTGGACCATGAACCACTCCATCTTGCTCATCAGGGCCTTGTTGAACTTCTTTAATCTTCTAATTCTCAACCCCCATCTATTTAGGGTGCACACTTTCTCCCAACTAACAATAGAAATCCTAGATTTCTCTTCGATTCCTAACTAGAGAAATTTCCTTTGAATTTTTTCAATCTTCTTTATGATGAAAGAGGGAATTTTGAAAAGAGATAGGTAATAGACAAGAACGTTTTGAAGAGAAGAATTAGGGAGTTAAAGCTTACCAACTTGACCGAGTAATTTCCCCTTCCATCCTTATAACTTCTTTTTGATTCATTCAATTATGTAATTCAATAATGATTTGAGAGGTTTCCTTGTGCAAAGAGGGAGGCCTAGATAAATATCTAAAACCTTAGCCATGTGACAACTAAGAATTTTCATAATACTATCCTTCACTAAGTATAGTTTTCTCTTGTTGTAATTAATGAATTGGCCAGAAGAGTCAGCATACTTGTTAAGAATAGCCTTCCAATTAGGTGCTTCCATTATAGAAGCAGACCCAAAAAGAGAGGTGTCATTAATGAAATTTTGGTGGGAAGCAGGAGCCAATGAGGATGTATCACAAATCTCCTATAGGTGGCCACGATCAAGATTCTTTTGGAGATTTCGACCCAAGACTTCAACAACAATTATAAAAAGGAAAGGTAATAAGAGGTCACCTTGTCTTAACCATTTTCTACAAGTGAATTGCTTAGTAGGAACACCATTGATAAGAATACCATAGTTGGTAGTAGACACACACTCCTTAATCAGTCTTAGAGACCTCCCACTAAAACTAAATTTTTCCAACACAACAAATAAGAAATTCCATGAGACCCTATCATAGGCTTTTAAAATTTCTAGCATGAGAGTCATACCTAAGTTTTTGGAATGCACCATGGAATGGATGACTTCATGAGAGACAATGGATACATCTAGAATCTATCTCCCCACCGCAAACCCTTTCTGGTTTCCAGATATAAGTTTTTCTGGTAGGGGATTTATCCTCTTAACCATGATTTTAGAAAATATATTGTACACAGTATTACAAAGATTGATCGTGCAATAGTTTGACATAGAAGAGGCATCATCCTTCTTGGGGAAAAGAAAAATATAAGTTGAATTCAATTTTATAAGGATCCTACCATCCCGAAATAAGTCTCTGGCAACCAAGAGGAGGTTGTCAGCTACAATGTCCTAGAAATATTGAAAAAAAGCTAGAGGAAATACATATGGGCATGGGGCTTTGAAGGCTCCAAAGGAGAAGATAGCTAATTTAACCTCTTGCAAAGATACCCTACTTTCCAAAGACTTAATCTCCTCAAGGGAAACCAACTTAGGTATAACCTCCAACAGATAGTCCAGATCATTTGATGAGGGGGGCTGAAGTTACCCATCATTTTTGAAGAAGGAAATGGCTTTCGATTCCAAGTCCTCACCTTTAGTGAGGAGATCCCTGTTATCCTTAACAAGAGAATAGATCTTGTTTCTTCCTCCTATGTTTAAGAGTTGATTGGTGGAAGAAATTTTTATTTCTATCACCCTCATTCAACCACTGGACCCTAGACTTTTGTTTCCAGAAGATCTTCTCCTTCCTACCAACTACAAACCATTCATTTCTTAATTCCTTTTCTCTAAAAGTACTTTCCTAATTGATAGCACCAACCTCCATCATATATTGGATAGGTTTGATCTCTTGAAGGAGATTTTTCTTTCTCTGGAAGATATTTCCAAACATAACTCTATTCGAACCAAGAACATTAAATATTATTCTTTTATATTTTTTAGCTATTTGGAACATCAGGGTACCATGAAAAGGAAAATTCCACCACCTCTTGATTAGGTTTTTAAATTTTGGGTGTAGAAACCAAATTATCTAGTATCTAAAGGGTAAGGAGTCAAACTTCTTGTTTTCCTCCCAAATTAAAACCAAGGCACTATGGTCTGAAGTAGACCTTGGTAAAGAAAAAAGATGAAGATCAGCAAAGATATCCCAATCTCCAAAGATCAAAAAATTTTCCAACTTCACTTGGATGAGATTTTGACCATTACATCTATTCAACCAAGTTAATTTGGAACCTGAAAGTTCCACATCAAGAAGGCCCTAATTGGAAATGAAACTCATAAAAACAAACATACTATCAAAGAAGTCCTCTAAACCTTCAAGCTTTTTTGAACAATAGAGGGTAGTATTAAAGTCTCCAGCAAGCATCCATTTTTCATTCAAATTGTTATATAGGAGAACAAACAACAAATTCCACAATTGATTCCTAGCATCCTAAGAGTTAGGGGCATAAATATTGACAAAGTGTCACTCCAACCCAATTATGCTATCTTCAAAAGCAACTTCTAAATAGTTTTGGTTACTAAATCCTTCCTTACCATTTAGTTTGTCTGGGTTCTAGAGGGTAGAAATTCCTCTTGAAGTACCATTAGGATCACAAACACAGTAGTGAGCTTTAGGCTAGATAGACTTCGCCATCTTATCAAAAATATATTTTTCATCTTGGTTTGGACTGTATTAAGAGAACATCAATTTTTAGGTCAATAATAAAACTCTTGAGAATATGTTTTTTAAGAGGAATACTAAGCCCTCTCATGTTCCATGACAAAATCTTCATGAAAAAAATTAAAAGGGAATAGCAAAACCTTTTCTTAGCCTAAGGGGAGGAGAATCCCCAATTACTTTTCTTTGAACTCATTTGAGAGCCATTCTAGGGTTCTATGCTTCCTTGAGGTAATATATCTTGATACTTCTTTAAGTCTAACCTCCTTATTATTTTCTCTACCCACTTTTGAATCATTCCCTACATCCATTTTCTTCTTCTTCTTGGATTTTCCATTCACATTATTCTAGGGGTCATCATTGGCCTCATTTGCAAGAGGAGAAGGAGCCAACTCTGTAAAACCCAGGATATCCTACGACTCTTGCATCTTTGTCTATAATAAACCTTGAGGGGCTAGAACCTATTTGTTCAAAGAAACACAAAGGTCCAGGCCTTTATCCGAAGCTCACAAATCCGTAAGAGAGAGGCGACTCTACCCCATGACAGGTTAACCTTTAGAGATGATTTGATCCACCCGATAGGAGTTAGTACCACCAACCGACGAGACCTACTTGTATTCCTTTGTTTCTTCTTCCTTCATAAGGGGGCCTTTCTAAGCCTCATGCCCTCCCACACCAAGCTCAATGGAGTGCACAAGAGGAGGACAAATAATAGTCTCCTTATTTTTTGGAGAGGCATCTTCTTACAGGTGTTACAAAGATGGCCAAACTTTCCATAAAGTAGACAAAACAACCTTGTATTCTCATATTCTAGAACTTGGGTTCAAGACCCGAACTAAGACTTCAAGGTGATTGAAGTTGGAAAAACACTATTAATAGCTATGTTAACACAAATCCTAGGAAATACAAGCCTAGATCTCTGTGAAGTGACTTTTTCCACAGCTAGCAGACTTTCAAAGGTGTTAGCAATCCCCTGAAACACCTTATTGTTCCAAAACTCAAGAGGTAAGCTTGGAATCCTAACCCAGGTAGGAGCAACATATCCCAGGTCCGCTGAGGGGTCCAAGCCTAGTTTCCATTTGCAAAGTGCTAAAAAATTCTTGAAATTCTTGTCAAACACCCAAGGACCTCTCATAAGGACAAAGACAAGGTCTTCCTAGTTGTTAAAGATGAAACAAGAAAATACCATTTGGAATAGTGCTCACACTAGCCTTTCCTTTAAGGGTTCATACCACATCCATCCATCTATGATCCTAGTCAATATTTGGCCAGAAGGATAAGAACCTCCCAACCATTTGAAGGCTAGCAACATATTTTTCCATTATTTCATTTGGGACAAATGCTTCTAGACCCTCCATTGCACAACACTCCTTTGTCTTAGAGGAGGAGAATAAAGCCCTTTTAAAAGCAGAGGAATTTCTCACAAGTTTTTTCGCATATAAATTTTGATTCCTTCATAGCACCGTGGAACTAGCTTCATGATGGAAACTAATAGTACCATCATCCAGAGACTTAACACCCATTGCAAAAGCTTTGACCATGAAGAATGAGCAATTAAAGTCGAGGTGCTTGTATTTCCACCCTTCAGAGAGGACAAAGTCCTAGAAGGGGACACCAGCTAGAGCCCCCCACCCAACTTCGCCATGGCTAAAGCAATAGCACATAAATTTGAAAATAAAACCTGCATGCACAACAGAGTAACTATCTCTCTTCCAAAAGTATATAAAGAAAAGCAATTGACTGATTTTTCCAAAAAATATAGAAAAGAAATGCTTTTTGACCTTTTCAAATGAAAACACTATGTAATTTTGTCACTTTTTCAGTTTTTTCACCAAACTATGTATGCATAAATGGTAAAATAATTTTGAAATTAATTTCCTCAATGCAAATAATTCATATCTAAGCTCTACACATAGAAAATCAAATCTGATATTTTTTTTTGCAATTTTTCCCAAAATATTTTTCATTTTTTTATGATGAAAACTAATGAAAATGGATAAATTTTTGAAAATATATACAAATTATCACCTATATTTTCAAATAGAAAAATTGCAAGTGTAAGATATGTCAAGTTCACCAAAATGTTTAGTTGAAAAAGGGATTCTACCTATCTAATGCATAGATCACTAACATCAATCCTTTTTTAAAGAACATTAGGATGCAAATCACCAAGGGAATTAGATTGACTTCCAACCTTGAAGGTGAGTCAATCAGCCTCAGATTTGATCCTTTAATTCCTTATAAATTGATTGAAATTGATTTTCTTTTATTGGCCCAATGAAACTATGTTACCTAATTTGAAAATGCAACTTTTCTATAACAAAAAAAATGTAAAACCAAATTTCAATAGCAAATCTAAAAAGAGTAGAGTTTTGTTCACCTATCATACAAATTAAAGCCTGATTTTCTTGGACAATGGTGCCTGGGGCACCTATGTCCAAAGAGATAAAACTGAAATTTGATTTTGTAGTTCTTAGGTCCCCAGTCTAAGGCTTCTTACTTCCAGGTCTTACTGTCAGATCTTTGTCGGTTGTCGAGATAATTATTTTTTTGTATCTTGCCAAGTTGTGGGGTTTCAATGCAATAATGAACAAATGATCTTCAATCTTCCTTCAATATTTTTTAGAAGATGCAATTGTCACATTCAAACAGACTGGAAGGGTACCATATAGGGGCTTGCCTTAGTCAAACTTCGTGTTGGTTTTTCCACCTCCACAATGGTAAAGTTGATGAAAGAGAACTTATCCTTTTGAGGAATGGAGGCTAAACGATAAATGAATGATGAATCAACAATTGGATGCAACTCACCACTCTAATCTTATTTCTTTGAAGGACTAAAGTCATGCACATCTCCTTAAGGCTTTATTGCAATTTGGATTGAATTGATTTGAAAACCTACAAGTGATAGTGGTCACAAACTTACATGAAAACATGATGAAGTCTTGACATAATTCTTGACTGAAAATAATGTTGTAATAATGCTCATAAACCTACCCTTGAATTTCCTTGATTCATCTTAAAATATTCAATTTTTTCCCCATTCATAAATTGATTCCTTCATGCTCAAAATGAAAGGAAAATATACTTAAATATGCATTTTAATTAATCCTTTTTCGTAGGGATCGACCTGGGTCATTTTCAACTCATAAAAGTCTACCAATTGGAATTTAGAACATTCAAATTTTTTTTTTGGACAATGGCGCCATTGGTGACATTGTCTGACACTTTTTGATTAGAATTTATAAGGATGATAGGGGATTAAATGTATTTTATTAATCTAGCCCCGAAATTGGTAAGTTATTATTATAATTAAAGTTATAGGTAAAATAGGGTGTCAAGGTAGTGTGAAACTATCAAGGGTGGCAATTTACGATGCTACATTTTGTAATGTCATTTTGAAATCTTTTGTGTTGTTGGAATTTGTTAAATTCTTCACTTTTATTTGACATTAACATGTTATTCTATTGATCCTTGTAGACCTAGGGGTAATATTCATAGTATTTTAATTTATTTTTCTTAGTCTAGCCTCACTTAGGGTAGAGATGAGTTGCGTTTTCTTCTTTCTAATACATCATTGGCTACACATAGAAACTGAAAAAATAAATATAGGCATGACCATTTGTGACAAGCTCGCAAGTAGTCCAAACCTTCTTTCTTATCCAAGCTATAGGTTTTTTAAGTATTCAATCAGATAGAGGTTCGGCTACAATCTTCCCTTCTCTTCATCATTTTATTATTTCATTTGTGCTTATGAGTTTAGTTTCAATTTTTGTCATTTTTTATAGCTTCTAGTATCCCCTAGTTTTTTTTTTTTTTTGTTCTCATTTTGTGTTATACAATAAAGGTTCAAATTTGGTTGTACCATTGAGTTTTACAACTTTTCAAGATGGAAACATGTGACCTAGACTACAACACACCAGTCAAATGATAGCACATCATGTGGATGTACATGCATCACAGCTCAATCATGAATTATTAACTTCATCTTCTGATACGATCATTTCTTTGACTCATTTATAATTTTAAATATAATTTGTCAATTCTACACTTCAAACTTAAAAAATAAACATTTTCCATAAATCCAACTCTCTCTTACCTCTCACATAATATAACACATAAAATTTTGTATAACTTTTTGTTATCATAATAATAAGTTAAATCCTTAAACCAAAACACTAAAAACACTTCATTTCATTCCAATCTTCTCTAGATATTGTAGAGTGGAATTAATTAAAAGCTTTAAGACATCTAGATAAACAAAACTTTGTTTTCCCGCTACACGTGTACATGTTCACAGTCCACAAATTGCAGCAACGTTGTTGTTTGAATACTCTTTCATCCATCACATCCTCCTTCAATGCAGTCTACTTGCTAATAAAAAAAAGCCTATAGCTAGTTCTCAGCATCTTCAACGCTTTGATGTTATGGATAATTTCTAGCTCTAGGGTTTATAGACAGTGAGAATTTTCAAATGAGAAGTACGTACGTACAAAAAGCTTGCAATAATGGTTATAATTTTTGTTCGCTTAAAATGTGACATGATTTTAAATCTGATTGAGCATGTGGGCCAATGGGATGCTCAGTTTGCTTTCGGAGCAGTTACCTTTCGCCAGGTTGATATTTTTGTTGGGCCAAAAGACTAAGATTTTGTGATGTGAAGCAATATCATGATTCAATGGATGCCTTACATGTAGAAGGCAGGTCCACATGCATTGCATTCAACAAGTGTCACGGAGTGGGTAACAGCTTGGATAAAAGGCTCTGCAATGTGGAGGCGATGCAATATGCATATCAAAATTTTAGTGTTTTTAAACTGAGACAATTTCACCCTGACGCACAGAATTAAACCAATTTGAGAGAAAGTACCAACAACTTATTATGCCACTCTCTAATCTCAATCCCATCTTGCATTATAAGATAATAAAGATATTTGATTAACTAAGAAAATTATTAATTATGAATATAATTGATTGGATCAGATTTGTGTGTCAAAATTAAATATGTAGATCAAAGTTTTATATACAAATCTATGGATATCAATGTTTTAGTTATGGAAGTGGGGTTAGATCGGTACATTACAAATCTGAAAATAATTTTTTCTTTTGTCATGAAAATTAGAGAAATTCTTACATATCATATTGAAGGCTCACCCACATCAATTTGGTCATATCCTATTGATTTGCGACAAGCTATATTCTCTTTCTACCACCATTATAAATGACCAAAGCAATATCTCTCTCAACTTGAATGTGAAAAGGAAATGTTACTATTTAACCATCTTACCTTACTATATCTAACTGGGTGTGTCTCTCCAACTATACATTTTTACCTAACCTATTCATTTACGATTAATACAATGTGTAGATGCTACGTGACACTAGGCATGATGATGAAAAATAATTAATGGCACTACATCCTATTTATTTGTGTCAAGTTATATCTTCATTGTACTACCATTATAAATGACCAAAACAATATCTCTTTCAAATTGAATGTGAAAATGAAATGTTACTATTTAAACCTTTTACCTTACTATTTCTAACAAGGGTTGTATTTCCCACTATGAATTTTTACCTAACCTACTCATTTATAATTAGTACATGGTGAACTAGGCATGATGATAGAAAATTATTAATGGCACTACAATTTATTGATACACTAAAGATCATGTGATATTGCATTTATTTTGATCATTACTTTTCCACTACTAACATTTATGACCTATGTTCTTGTAATTGACATGATATATGTTCTAGTCATCCCATATGTCAATGCTCACATTATTCACATCTTATAACACATTTGACTATGTTTATAATCACTTGCCGTTGTCAAGGAGAAAAAAATATATGAGACTACATGTTCATCTATACATTTATCCCATGTGATCATTACATATTGTTGGCTTTTAGATGATTTATTACATGTGTGGTGAGATTATGTGTTCCTTACCCAACATTTATGGATATTTTTTTTATCATTTGCATATACAAGGATAACCTTTCATATACACCTTAATGATTATTCATAGTTAATCTTCTTATGTACTTATCATGTCATGATGGTTTTTTTGTATTACATATTTTATCATCCTTATTTTTTTAATCCTTTCCTCCAATTTAACCAATGAATAGGGCATATATAATTACTAATATTTTTATGAGTTTGATTACAATGATGCAGGTATTATTTTTTTTGGTACTAAATAGAGTTGCATTACCATATCTAGATGGAGCCCTTTTATTACATTATTTGTAGAGTGAAATATTGTTTGACATCTAGACATATTCCTTCACATTTATCTACATAGGTGAATCCCTTTTCATATTTATCTACATCCAAGTAGAGCCCTATCACGTAGCCATCAACAAAGTCAAATCTTAATCCCACATAGTTATAGCCTTACATCACTTTTCGAGAATCTTATAGCTTTATATTTAACTTTAACTTTTATTTTCTTAAAGATTAACTCCTACTCAAAAAAATCATAGTTCGTGATTATCTCAAATTATGTGATAGATGTAACTTATTCCATGTCTTATTTTAGAGATTTAGTGGAACACTAAAGATAAGAAGAATTCAAAAATGATTCATTACTTTATAAGGACCAAATATCCTTTTACAATCTAAAATATTTTTTCATATGTTGATTGCTTTGATGAGAGATTTGTTCCTAATCCCTAGACTTTTTTGTTCATCAAATTAGACCAAATATGCAAGTGTTAACCTAACCCTATTCAATTCTATAGTTACTAATTTGATCCTAAAATATTAAAATTCAAAGCTCACATTAATGTCATGCTAATCATTTCACTAGCCTTTGTGAGCTAACTTGGCATATATATTTGCTAACTTGCGGGCTTAGTTACATTTAAATACACTCCCTCATTCATTTGAAAAGGACCTAGGGGTTACAAAAGGAGTGTGCTAAGTTGTGATTGATAGAGCATTATAGTGTAGTTATTAGAGCATTTTATCATGGCACATCATACTAGGTCCATTGTACACTTTCTTGTTGTATTGAAATTTGCACTCAAAGTCATAAAACTAGACTACCATGGGTCTAACCTATAATAATATGAACATTGCAATCTAGCAGATTCTATAAAAGTGATTGTATAAACATTTGGTCAATACCAATACTCAAACATTAGAACATTAAAATGAACACCATGTAATACTCTATGAAGTGTCAATATTTTTATTACTATGTTACATGCCCCTTAAATATTTAATAAATTCTTAATATTATTTTTATGTATTCTTGTCCTTTTTATAGACTTTCAATGTTATTTTTTATATATTATTTTCCCATTAAATTTGTCCACTTAAAAGAATACATTTTACCATTCACTAATCACAATTTAGTTATCCCTATAAAATATGACGAAATATGCCAAAACATGTTCTTTTTTATTAAAACCAAGAATTAATAATAAAAAATAATTACAAAAGGAAGAGCAACCTGAAGGTTGCAAAAACCAGTCAAACACTATCAATGGTACACTATAGCCCATACTGGGTGGAGAGCATCACCGGATTTGACATAATGTCAATGACCAATAGCACTACATAATACATTCATAGACTTTCATAGAAAACCACCCCTAATGAGCAAGGAACACCTCACAAAACTATCAAAGCTCACCTTAACTAGCTGCAATAAATTTTTAAATTTGAACATGCATTGTAACTACATAGAACACAAGAAGTCTTTTGCATAGAGCTGAAGTATTTGGTACTTTATCTTATCCAAGTGTTTGCTGGTTTTCACCTTTTCTTTAGGAACCCCTTGAAATTGAGAACACAACACAACAATTTGGAAAATAATATCAAATTAAATCTTTAGCATGTATCCTCCTTGGTGAAAATTATGATTAGCAAAAATTGATAAGCATCTACTTTTCCATATATTAAGTAAAATCACATCTCATAGAATCTACAACATTAATTTGCATGCCAAACCCCAATAAAGCTTCTTTCCAACTGAATTTATGCTCAAAAAGCGCTAGAAGAAATTTAAAGATAGTATTCCATTTCCTTTTGGTCTATGAACAGTCCCAAAAGATGTGTTTCAGACTTTCATTATACTAGCAGAAGGGACAGTTAACCGATTGCACCAACATGAGTCTCAGCCTCTCAGGTCAAGAGGTAATTTGAAATGTAGCACTTTCCAAGCCAAAATTTGAGTATTAGCTTGAGCTTTTGACCTCCATATCTACACACTTAGTCTTCACATGTGTAAGTGGGACCTCTCCAAAGTCCAATGTTTTTGTTGTGACAAGTTTGGTCACTATGCAAAGGATTTCCCAACCAGGCCTAATCAGTATGCTTAATTTGTGGATGTGGATGAGATCTCTCGTCAGAAGGATTCTAGGGAATTTCTATTCTAAGTCATGGGCCTAAGTTCAAGCCATGAAGGTTGTGTACTGATCTGTGTGCAAGAGTAGCATATCTTACTGTGCCTAGTATTTGCATTCATCAAAATATTTAAAGAGATAAGTATTCTTTTTTTTCTAAGTTATATCATTTATTTGGATCTTGTAATTAGTAAAAAGAGATAGTAGTTTCTCTTGAATTGTGTTCTCTAGCATAAGATCCTTTGAAGATTTCATTTATTGCAAGTTATTTTATGTTGGTTGTGAAGATTTTTGAGTGTGACGGAAATAAAAAGAGAATTGCAATTTCGATGGTGATTAGTTGGTCACATCGATATCATTCTCTAATGCATGAATTGTGATAGAGCCTTGAACTCTTGGAGAGAGTTGGTTCTACATGCTAACTACATAATGCATTCAAGAAATCCATAGTTGTGAAAATTATCTTTTGTTGTGCTGATTTTAGCACTCTCGAGAGGAGTAAAAGATGGAAGAAAGAGTTTTATCATAATTCAATAAAGATAAGTTTTTTTATCCCTTCATTCTGATCTTTTGATATATTTCTCTTATAGGTTGAATCATTTATTTATGTTCTAATATTGTTCATAAATTATTATGTATTCATGCTATAACTTGGAATAGTAAACCTTGTATGATTCTAGCCTTAATATTTCTTTGGATAGTTATAAACTATTAGTAATCTCTCTCCAAAATGCTTTCAGGACCATTCTAAGAGCAAGAAGGTGATGAGAGATTACTTAGTGATGAAAAGCTTGAGGCATCTTGTGACGAAGTCATGCCGACCAAATAAATGATCAAGCATGAAGTCACAACTTGCAGCCATGGGACTGATTTGGTGGCTAGAGAGAGCTCACTTCCAGAAGTTTTCTTTGCAATCTCTGAAGCAGGGATAAAGAGGGAGTTTTGTAACTCACCGAGAAGAAGTGAATATTACTGTATTACAACGCTAAGTGTTAAATTCTTGAAAGACCTCTTCAACTGCACAAGACAATCATCTAGATTTGACATCAGTAGCTCCACAAACCTATTTAGAATAGTGCGATCTGGGATGAGGTCAAGGAGGACTATCCTAAACTCTCTATAGTACCATAGGTGTGCACTAGAAAACACTTATCAAAGGCAAGTGTTGCAGAAAATCTTGGATGAAGAGGTTATAAGGTTGATGCAAGTGCTTGAAGATTCAAAGGGAGCCTAGTGAACCTGAAGAAGATGGTAATCTAGTTGATCTTGGTTCTTTATGTTGGTTTATGGAAACCAATTTTCAGAAGCTTAAGGAGGTTGCAGCTAGCTCAAACCTGGTGGATCCTACTATGTATAGTCAGTTGATTGGATCGTTGATGTATCTATACTAGACCAGATTGAAGTAAGTGCATTTTGTCAAGTTCATGTGTGAACCAAGGAAAATACTTCTAGTTGTAGCAAAGCATATCATGAGATACTTGCATGGCATAGTTGGATATGGGTTGAGATATTCATCATATGTTGATTTGAAGTTGCATGGTTATACTGATTTTGATTGGGCAGGGTGTGTCACTGATCAGAAGAGCACCTCTAGATATAGCTTCAGTTTGGGGTCTGCTATGATATCCTGGTGCAGTAGGAAGCAGTCATCTATAGCGTTGAGTACATCAGAGGTAGAGTACATTGTAGCTTGTATGGCAGCCCAGGAAGTAGTGTGGCTTCGTAAGCTCCTTGCAAGATGTTTTAGACAATCAATGGAGCCTACTATCGTTCATTGTGATAACTAGAGCTATGTGAAGCTTTCTATCAATCATGTGTTTCATGACAGAACCAAGCATGTTGAGATCAAATACCATTATATCATAGATATGGTATTGAGGAAAGCTATACATTTGAGGTATATCAGCACTGATGAGCAGATGGCAAACATTCTCACCAAGCCTCTCTTTAGGATAAAGTTTGTGTACTTTTGAGATAAGCTTGGTATGGTGGAGAATATAACCTTAACTGAGAAGGAGTCTTAGTATCAGTGATCCTCTTTAATGAGTTCTTCTCTGTGAGAGAAGTTTGAGGTGAAATCCCTTGATTAATTAGTTCTTCTCTATGAGAGAATTTCAAGGTGAAATCCCTTAATTAATGAGTTCTTCTCTATGAGAGAAGTTACAGGTGAAATCCCTTGATTAATGAGTTCTTCTTAGTAATAGAAGTTTGAGGTGAAATTCCTTGATTCCACCCTCTGGGAGAGCCATGGTGGATGTCATGTGTGTGACTCCATGACAACATCACATGAGAGAGTCTATGATGATTTTCATGTACTTGTGTTTCACCCTCTAGCAGAGCTATGGTGAAAGTCATGTTGAGGTGACAACATCACGCAAGTGATGAACACTTGTACATACCATACATGGTTGTAGCCATTATGGTTGATATCATGTTGAGGTGATATTTGATATCACGATGAGGTGATATTCTTCTTTTCACTTATGGTTGTAGCCATAGTGGTAGAAATCATGATGAGGTGATATGTCTTGTGTATCTGGAAGTATCATCCCTAGCTGAGAGGGAGTGTTGATGCTATTAGCAGCATCAGACTACTTCTTCCAGCAATCTCCTTACTTTTGTGATAAATTAAATATAGCCTAAGGGCTATTTAATTTATATGAAATGTCTTTCTAATGAAGAGGCACGATTAATATTATTATCAAGGCCGACCTTGTTATAATGAAGAGGCATGATTAATATTATTATCAAGGCCGACCTTGATATAATGTGAATATTGAGGAGGCATGAATGTTAAGGTAGCTAACTTCTTGGATATTGGAGACGTGATGTTTCAAGGTGGCCAACTTGATGCATTGGAGAGACACAACCTCTCCCCTAATATTGTATATATACTCAATGGAAAATTCATTATTGAGCATTCAGATTTAATCATAGTTCATCCTTCTTCAAGTGCAAGTTCTTCACAAGGTAGTTAGATATTCTTAGAGTTTGAGTTTTTCATTAGCGAATTGTCTTCTTGTATTTTTGTGTTGCATCAACCATTGGTGCTTGTATTTGGGCTAGAATCTTGGCCTCTTATAAGGAGATCATTATTGTATTGATTCAATATATAAGAGATATATTTCTACTGGGTTTTTCTCCCTCAAGAGGAGGGTTTTCCTAGGGTATCTACTGCGTTATAGTGTCCAATTTTTTGAATTAATTTATGTGCATTAAATCTAATCAGAAAAATAACACAAGTATCTGATCGGGTGGACAGTGCAGTCACAACACATTATAGAGATGTATTTACCAGAGAGGGTTCAACGATAGTTTGGTGAGCGATAGGGGGTGCTAGTGGCTAGAGCAGAGTATGGTCAATCATCATGAGAGGTGCATCCTTGGGGACCATAGATTGTAGTTACCATGGCAGAGCATGAGATATATGTCATGCAAGCATTGGATTGGGAGTGGAAAGGAGGGGAGGCAGACACAAGCATGACACCAAAGTATGATGCATGTTAGCTTATTCACAAACTAATTCCATTGAATGATCCACAGCAGCCAGTGCCAGTAGAGCGTAGAGTTAAAGGTTTGAGAGGCCAACGGGGAGGCAGAGGTGGGAGGGGTAGAGGAGATGGAGGGGGGATGGAGGAGGATGGGGAGATGATGGGGCTGGTGGAGGAGGTGATATACAGGCGAGGAGGAGGGACAAAGGATGACAGGAGGGTAGGTAGCTACCACCCATTCGAGAGGAGGTAGAGATGGAGGAGGATTGACTAGAGGTCAAGGCAATAGCAAAGGTATTAGTATAGGATGGTGAGTAGCATGTAGAGGTTCTTTGAATAGAGGTGGCACAACTAGAGGCCATGTAGGTTGAGGTAGGTGGTGATGGAGGATAGGGAGATTAGGTAGGAGAGGAGGAGGAAAATATGGATGAGGTAGAATGGGTCCTCCATGAGAGGATCATCATGTGTGATGAGGAGATTCCATAGGAGGTGGGGATTGGAGAGGGAGAGGGATAAAAAAAGTTGAGGATAGCTGCTTTCTAGGTTCAAGTGCAGGCCCTTGAGGCACAGTTGAGGATAGTTATTATGGAGAGGGATGGCCTTAAGGCTAAGAGGGATGCATTTTAGGTGGAGAGGGACATGGTAGTCATTAGCTGGTAGCAGAACGACCATCAAATGATTGAGTTCACAACTACATGTAGTGGTTCAGTGGTCAAGGTTGCATGAGAGTATGCCAAGGAAAGCAGGTGCAACCAGTATTATAGGGACTTATATGAGAGATTGGTACCTCCTAAGAGGAGGAAGCCAACATTTTCTAAGATAGATAGTGGGTCACGAGGTAGATCATGGAGTAGGACTCACAACAAATGGACACAAAACAAGTCTAAGGGTGAGACTTCAAATGCTAGATGGTCCACTCCCTATGACAACCCCCCACTACAGAGCACAAAGTTAGAGATGCACTTCAGAGGGATGTTCTAGAGATAGGGGAGTAGGTAAATTCTAGATAGATCATCTTGTTACTTATGTATTAGACACTGATAGTTTTATTATTGAGCCTATGAACTCCACTTTTATTGGACACATCTTAACATTGTTCAATGACACTTATTTTTTTGAGCGATATATATATGATTTTGGCAATGGTTGATGATATGCATTATGGTGTGTTTATGCCTATATGATGACATGCTATGTGATGGATGCTCATACTATGGTTATGATGTTTGTAAATGCATTCTATATGATGATGTGATGATCTACTATACTTTATTATTATGTTTTATGACTATGTTTATGTTTTTTTATGATCTAAATGCAGATGATGTAATGCATGGATGGTTTATGGATGTTTTTATTACGCTATGTGTGAATGACAGATTTAATGGAAATGAACTAATGCAATTTGATATGGAATGCATGCAATGTAATGTTTGTATGATAATGCAAAATTTTTGATGGAAAATATGTAATGTGAATACAAAATATGACACTTAATGTGATATGTGATAATAGGATATAGTGTGTATGGTATGTAATGTAAAATTAAATACAATATGTGATGTGAAGAATCATAATGTAAAATGCAATGTTATAGGAAATGTAATGTAAATGCTTTGTAATGCAACATGTTATGGAATGTAATACTATGTGATATGGGATTTAATGCTATGATGAAATGTATGATGCAAATGAGGCTAACATGATGATGAGATATGAATGCTATATGGATGCATTTTGTGCTTTTGTATTTTCTTATGCAAAATAAATGTGACTTAATATAAAAATTATTTCTATGATGATGGTGCTTTCTATGATGAAATCTAACATGATTATGGATACAAGATGTTTTTGTCTGTCACAAGACTCTATCAAGATGAAGATAGAAGAAATGTTCATATGGAGGAGATGGAAGAGATGAATGTTAGTGTGGAAAAGACAGGAGAGATGGAGATGGAAAGTTAGATAGTGAATGATAAGGGAACCAACTTTCATGCTTACATTTTTATAGTTATCATCATTGGGCATCAAAAATGTCACAAATGGTCCACAAACACCATGGTATGACATAAACCAAGGTGTGCAAGGTGACCATTTGGGAGAAAAATGACATTATTGATGTAATTAACTAAAATGCATGCACTTTTCTCCTTGCATGATGTGATAGTTGTAGGATCATAGTATACTCACTAAATTGTATGTTTTATATTTATTGCATACCATGTTTAATATTGCGAGCACATTCTCATCACCCATTTAGGCTCATCTATGTCCTACACTTAGTGGGAGCAAGGAGTTAGATAGCATTGTCCTACTTTGAAACTTTTCATTGTCCCTTTGGCTAGTTATCCACCTTCCACATATGATGACCAAGATTGGGATGCAAATGGCCTACTATAGGTTGACTTGCATGTGCCATACTAGTCTTTTCTTTGTGTTCCTGTGATTTCATGTGCATAATGTTATCCCTCATACAATTTTTCTTGGCATATATTTATATGTTTGTGAGCCTAATTTGGATGGCCCTTGTCACTTGGTTGGTGTATGGATACAAAGGAAGTGAATCTATTGTGACATTCTTCTATTTGTACCTTCATTCTTCTATATGTTGTAACCTTTATCTTTTGTCTTATGTTTTCCTTTTGGGGATGATGCAAGGTGTTGAGACATTGAAGTATCTTCCATGTTGACCCAAAAGCTTCCCTTTGTTCTCTCTCTCTCTATGTGTCATTTTTCCTTTGTGCTCGTTGTTCTATAAGTCATTTGGGGAATGATGATAATTTTGAGCTCAATTATATCACTGCAGCAACAACAAATGTTGACCCCAAATCCATGGATCCCTTATATGTTATATTAGGATTGCATATGGGGGGAAACCCTCCTTTCATGACATAGCTCTATCTTATAAACATGTGTTTTACATAGGGCTTTCCAAATAAATCTCTCATGTATTGGCATTTATTATGTTCTACTTTAAGGTAATTTCTCACAACATGGTGTTTAGCGATTTCTTTAAAGTGGGGGAATATGAATCACCACTCATTGTTTTCTTCAAAGTGTGGTATTTTTACTTCACATGATGTGTCTTCTTGGTGGTGTCATTAGGTTTAAGGTCCTTCAATATTGTGACCTTTGTTGGCATATGACTTTCCTCTTAGTGGTAATGCTATAGATTGCATTCCCTAAGTTGTGAATCTTTTATCCTCGACTAGTCCTCTCTTGGAGACATAAGGCACAATTTTCCCTAAGGTGAGACCTTTAATTAACTAAGAAAAATTACTTTGAATATCCTATTACATGTATCAAGGCCACCAAGAATAACACAACTTGCTCTCCAGTGGATCCTTTATGTTTTTCATGACTACCAAGCATAACACAACTTTCTTTCCAGTGGATCCTTTTCATGAGTGCCTACTATAACACAACTTTCTAGCCTTCTGACCATTTCGGTGGTCCCTTATCAAAGTTATTAGGAGGTATAACTTTAGTATGGTTAGTACAATGGGAGCCTTTAGACCTAACATGACTTTCCCATTAGCCACTTTTTGGGCCTCACCTAGTGGATAGTGGATTTCACTAACTCATGTGAGTACATTTTGTTTGCCTAGTGGACAGTGGGTTTCCACTTGTAAATGTTTTTGTAAAAATTTCTAAGGCTTGATGCATACCGATTGGACAAATAATCGAGGCTTGATCCACCCGTCTTTCTTTCGCATTAATTTTGGAATTGTATGCTTGGGTATCTTGTCTTGTTGTTACATATTTAATATAGGTATGTGTCTCTTTGTGCCTTTTTTGCTTTTCCATGAGATCTTAGATCTTTGGGGCTTGATCATCCTCCTTGACCTTTTTTTTCTTATCTTTCCAACAATTGTTAAATTAGACATCTCTTGAAACTTGTTTGTCTACTTTAGTGTGAGTTTGAGAATAGGGCTCATTCCCTCACTAAAGTGGGGGCTAAATGTAGTGTCAAAAAATGTACTCCTTTACATTTTCACACTATTTTTGGGTCCCTTAATTTATTTGGACTTAATTAAGCCTGTAATTGACCAAATTATAAATTTAAAAGCCTAATTAATCCCTAGAGTGTCAAAAATTGTACTCATTTACATTTTAGACTATGTTTGAATCCCCTAATTTAAATGAGCCTAATTAAGCCTCTAATTGCCTAAATTTTGCATTCACAAGCCTAATTAATTACAATTTTTGAAGGGGGAAGTGTGATTGAATTAATAAATTTATCATTATTAACACACCAAAATGAATGGATCTTGATTATTTAGGTCAAGACCCATTTTCCCTAGGGAAAATGGGTCCCCTTTAAGTTACAAATTCAAATTTCAAATTTTTTTTGGTGGTATTTTCATGATCCCAATTTTGGAGTCAAATGTTAGCTTGTAATGTTTAAGTTTCAGGAAATTAGAAAATCATCTATAAAAGAAAGGTCTTTTTATCAATTCAAGTCTAAGCAACATAATTCCAATTTCACAAGAGCTAAGATTATTTTCAAAGGTGTTCAAGAGCATATTTATCAATCATTTGTTGCAGCAATCAAGATCTCAAGCATCATGTCAAAGTTAACAAGCATCATGCATATTTTTTGAGCTAACATTATGATGTAGGTATCAAGTTTCAAATCAAGAATCGAGCTATCAAATCAAGATCACATCAAAAATTAAGCCATTTCATGAAATATCTACTAAGTTGCAGTCATTCAAAGGTTTCAAATCAAGGGTTTGGTGATTTCCAACATAGCAATTATTCATTCATCATTCCTTTCATGTTTCATTGTTTCAATCCAAGGTTTAATTACCAAAATAGGGTTTGACCAAGGCAAACCACCATTCACCAAAAACAAACAATTTTTCCCTCTTTTTTTTGTGTTGTAGAATCTTAGGTCAAAGAAAGATTGAAGATCTCTTGAAGAGAAAGTTTGGAAAAGTTGCAAAATTTGAAAAAGTTATCAAAGTTGTTGTCAATCCATGGAAACTCACCTACATGATTTATTTCCAATTTTTTTATTGTGAAATCTAGAGAATTCAGGAGTTCAGACATAACAATGACCCATTCACCCTAGGGAAAATCTGTCCCACAGAACACTCTGCATCTCTCAGTAGTAGCATTTTGGTCAATGGTTCAAAAATACTAAACCATCTCAGATCTACCTAAAAGTTATTTTTTCTTATAGATTAAGGTTTAATCTTCTGATTTCATATTTCACATTGCATTTTTGTATTGATTTTTTTATTTTTAGTCTTTCTCCCAAACTTGTGTTGTTTTAGCAAATCTTCCCCATCCTAGATCATAAGGAAGAAAAGAAAATTTCCTTCAAGGTTGACTCACCTAAGGGTTGAAAGTGAACCTTGGCTTAAGGGATCTCCTTTTCCTAATTAAATAGAGGGAAATAGGTGCATGATACCCCATTTGATCCTTTCTATTTATAGTAAAATTAATGGAAAACCCCCTAATCAAAACATATCATACACATGACCTATTTTTCTTCATTTTATTTTGGTGAACCTAACATTGTACATCAAAACAATTCTAATTTGGAGTCCATTCAAACCCTAGATCTAGGATTTAAATTAATTTGCATTACATTTCATCATCTTTCATCTCATTTAGGTTTGTTCACTTGCATTAGCTTGTATTTCATTTAGGGTTTTAGGCTTTCCTTTTGCATCCTTTAAAATCTGAAAAAATAAAAAAATTGCATTAATTTTGCATAGTGTTTGCATATTAGCATATGTTCAATAATTCATATTCAAAAATAAAGAAAAAATGCATTTCAAAAAGTGTCATATTATCCATCATTTGTCATTCATTGCAATTGCATTAGGTCATCAAATTATGGAAAAATTAGTCACTAAAAGTACAATTTATAACCTAAAACAGAAAACCCTAGATCTGAACTTCAAACTCAAATTCAAATTTTTCTATCCCCTATAATAGGACCCATTCACCCTAGGGTGAATCTATCCTTGTATGGGTTTTGTTTTAGAATTTTGAGCACTAATTTGTCTCTATTTGTATTTCTTTCATATTCTATTAAATCTAGGTTTTAGTTTCAGATATCAAAAAATCTATCATTCTTTGCATTAGTTTTAATTGGGGAAATTGAGTGCATTGTTTCAAAATCAAAATTGAAATTAAAAGACAACATTTTAATATTTTTGCATAGTTTAATCATAAAATTATCTTGTTTAAAACCTAAAAAATTGATCTCTTTTTACATCATGTTTTCATTACAAATTTCTCGTGTTATCATACTTCATGTTCTATTTTTAGATTTTGTCGAATGCTTTCAGAAATTGTTGTTACAAGCATATGAATATGAATTCATTTATCCTCTTTTCTTGTTTTTAATTGATCCCTATCCCATGTTTGAGAATACAAATTTGGACAACAATGACAAATAAGCATGTTCTTCTCCTATATCTCTCATATTTGTGAAGAAGATATTTTGGTGCTAGAGGAACCCATCAATGAGAGTCATGATAATCCTACCTCTCCTACTTAGGAATACATTGTTGGATACAAGCATAAGACCATTGAAACATCCCCTAATATCACATTTCCTATCTCTCCCATTTGTGAGAATGTTCTAATGCAAGAGAAAACAACTATGGATAATATTGACAATCATAAAGATTCGTCTCCCAACACTTCTCTCCTTTGTGATGAAAGTGTTGTATTCTTAGAAGAACCAAACATTGAATTACATGAAAATCCTTTTTGTGACTCTACTAAATATATCTTATCTCAAGAGGAGGAGATCATAGACACATTTCTTAATATTAATTTCCCCATCTTCACTCATCTCTAATTTATGGAAGTGATTTGGTAAAGAAGGAGACAATAAATGATAGCCACAATCATCCTAACATAACCCTTTCTTGTAAAGGAAAGGCCTTGATGTTAGAAGATCCAATTTTTGACCTCATCAAAATCATACCGCTCCTGATAAGAAAGGTATTCTATTTCACAAGATTATTTCAAGAGACCAATTAATGCCTCATAAGGATGATACGATTACCTTAGATCCTCCACCTTTAAATCGCCCAATTGTCTAACCAATGAAAAAAGAGCATAAGCGTTACAAATATAAGAAATAGAAGAAGCATGATTCTCTTGATATCGTTACATGACTTGTTAAAAGTATCCAAGACTAAGAATTATTTTTACACTCTTTTACATTGGGGACTAATTATGTTACCACATAAACCTGAAAAATTAACACAAAATAAAAGTGATTAAAATGGACCATATTATGTGTATCATAGAATATTTGGACATTGCACCGATGATTGTTATGATTTACATAAGCTACTAAGAAAATTTGAATCTTTTAAGGATCCAACTTGACTAAAATGCATGCACTTTTCTCCTTGCCATGTGATAGTTGTAGGATCATAGCATACTCACTATTGAATGTTTTATATTTATAATAAATAATTTCCATATTGTAAGGAGCTCATTCTCATCACCCATCTCGGCTCATCCTTGTCCTACACTTAGTGTGGGAAATAATTTAGATAACCTTATCTTAGTTTGACCCTTGTTATCCCTTTTTATAGTTATATGCCTTCTATAAATGATAAAAAGGATTGGGATGCAGATGACCTACTATAGGTTGACTCGCATGTACCCTACTAGTCTTTGTCTTCATGTTCTTTGTGATTTCATGTGCATAATTTGATCCCCCTATAATGTGTTTCTTAGCATGTCTTTATATGTTTTCAAGCCTACTTTAGATGACCCTTGTCACTCTATTGGCACAAGGATACAAATGAAGAAAAACTATTATGACATTCTTCTATTTGTATCTACATTCTTCTATATATTGTAAAAATTTATCTTATGTTTTCCTTTTGGGGATGATGCAAGGCATCGAGACATCCAAGTCTCTTCCATGTTGAACCTAAAGCTTCTATATGTTCTCTCTCTATGTGTCATTTTTCCCAAGTGCTCATTGTTTCATGAGCTATTTAGGGAATAATGATAGTTTCAAGCTCAATTATATCACTGCAAAAATGACAAACACTGACCCTAGATCCATGGATTCCCCTATATGTTATCTTAGTATTGCATATGGTGGAAACCTCTCCTTTATATTATGTAATTTATTCTAAAAAATATGCTTACATAGGGCCTTCTGAATAAACCTCTCATGTATTGGTATTTTCCGTGTATGTTCTACTTTAAAGTAATTGCTCATAGCATGGTGTTTAGTAATTTCTTTACAATGGGGGAATACGTGTCTCCACTCATTGTTTGCTTCAAAGTGTGGTCTTCTTACTTCACCTGATGTGTCTTCTTGGTGGTATCATTAGGTTTGATCTCCTTCAAGATTGCGACCTTTATTGGCATATGAAATTCCTCTTAGAGGTAATACTACAAATTGGACTCCCTAAGTTGTGAATCTTTTATCCTTGACTAGTCCTCTCTTGGAGACATTAGGCACAATATTCCCTAGGTTGATACCTTTCATGAACTAAGAAAAACCCCTCTGAATATCCTATTGCATGTATCAATTCCACCAAACATAACACAACTTGCTTGTCAGTGGAGCCTTTATGCTGTTCAAGGCCACCAACCATAACACAACTTGCTTTCTAGTGGAGCCTTTATCTTTTTCAAGGCCAGCAAGCATAACAAAACTTGAAAACTTGCTTGTCAGTGGATTCTTTTTTATGAGTGCCTAGCATAATGTAGCTTGCTACACTTGTGACTATTTCTATGATGCTTTATAAAATTTATTAGGAGGAATAAATTTGGTATGGTTAGTACAATGGGAGACCAAATAGAGGCACAATCTTCCCATTAGCCACATTTTGGGGCTCACCTAGTGGACAATGGATTTCACTATCCCATGTGAGCGCATTTGGTTTGCATAATGAACAATGGGTTTCCATTTGTAAACATTTTGTGGACAAACAACTAAGGCTTGATCCATATCCAAATGGACAAACAGTCAAGGCTTGATCTACCCCTCTCTCTCTATTATCTAATTTTTACATTTTATGTTTATGTATCTTGTCTTGTTATTGCATATAATATCTTCATGTGTGTCCCTTTGTGCTTATGCTGGTTTCCCATGGGATCTTGGATCCTGGGGGCTTGCGCAACCTCCTTGAACTTTTTCATCCTATTCCATCGACATTTGTACACTTGGACCCCTCTTAACACTATTTTTTCTACTTTAGTGTGAGTTTGAGCATAGGGATCATCCTCTCACTAAAGTGGAGGCTAAATGTAGTGTCAAAAAATGTACTCCTTTACATTTCACACTATGTTTGGGTCCCCTAATTTAAATGAGCCTAATTAATCCTCTAATTTCCTAAATTTTGTATTCACAAGCCCAATTAATTATAATTTTTGAAGGTGGAAGTGTGATTTAATTAATGAATTTATCATTAGTAACAACTTGAAATGAATGGATCCTGATTATTTAGGTCAAGACCCATTCACCCTAGGGAAAATGGCTCCCCTTTAAGTTAGAAGTTGAAATTTAAAATATGTTTTGGTTGCATTTCATGATCCCAAATTCATATTCAAATTTTGGCTTGTTATGTTTAATTTTTTGGAAATTAGAAAATCATCTATAAAAGCAAGGTATTTTTATCAATTCAAATCTAAGCAACACAATTCCAACTTCATAAGAGCTAAGATTATTGTCAAAGGTGTTCAAGAGAAGATTTCTTAAACATCATATCAAAGTTATCAAGCTCGTGCATGTTTTTGGAACTACCATTGTGATGTAGGTATCAAGTTTTGAATCATGATTCAAGCTATCAAATCAAGATCACATAAAAAATCAAGCCATTTCATGCAATATATACTAAGTTGCAGTCCTTCAAAGGTTTCAAATCAAGGGTTTAGTGAGTTTTAACATAGCAATTGTTCATTCATCATTCCTTGCATTTTTCATTCATCATTCGTGTAATTTTCATTGTTTCAATTTAAGGTTTAATTACCAAATTGGGGTTTGACCAAGGCAAACCCCTATTCACCAAAAAAAACATTTTTTTCCTCTTGTGTTTGTGTTGCAGATCTTAGGTTGAAGAAGGATTGAAGATCTCTTGAAGATAAAAATTGGAAAAGTTGTCAAAGTTGTCATCAATCCATAAAAACTCGCCTATGGGATTTATTTCCAAATTTTTTATTATGAAATCTAGAGAATTTGGGAGTGCAAACATAAGACCAGAGGACCCATAAAGCAATTTCAAAGAGCCCTACAAAGACCCATTTTCCCTAGGGAGAATATGTCCTATAGGACACTCTGCGGCTCTCAACAACATTTTGGTTAAAGGTGAAAAAATACTAAGCCATCTCAAATCTACCTAAAATTTGTTGTTTTTGATAGATTAAGGTTTAATATTTTGATTTCATGTTTCACATTGCATTTTTGGATTGCTTTGCTATTTTTATTCTTTCTCCCAAAAGTGTTGTTTCAACAAATCTGCCCCATCCTAGATCATAAGGAAAACATCAAGATTTCCTTCAAGGTTGACTCACCTAAGGGTTTAAAGTGAATGTTGGCTCAAGGGATCTCTTTTTCATAATGAAATAGAGGAAAATAGGTGTATGATACCCCATTTGATCCTATCTATTTATAGTAAAATCAATGGTGAACCCCCTAATCAACACATATCACACATATCACCTATTTTTCTTCATTTCAATCCTATGCTTTGAAAGGGAAACATGTATTAAATAATGGCAAAAATTATTTAAATTTCCTTGAAATTGGTGTGTCCTATGTTTGGGGCCTAGGACACATTCTCCCAAGGGCGAAAAGGTACCCCTTAAGTTGAGGACCCCAATTTTTAATATTTTTTTGGAGGCATTTTCATGATTCAAATTCAATTTGCAATTTTTGACTTTTGATGTTTAATTTTCAAGAAATTAGAAAATTACCTATAAATATAAGGGTTTTTTATCAATTCAAATCCTAAAACTGTTTGAGAGATTTCACAACAGCTAATATTATTTTCAAAGGTGTTCAAGAGAATATTTCTCAGTCATTTATTGCAGCATTCAACATCTCAAGCATCATGTCAAAGTTATCATCATTCATGCATGTTTTTGGAGCTAACATTATGATGTAGGTTTCAAGATTCAAGCTATCAAATCAAGCATCCAATCAAGCCATTCATGCAAGGTCAAGAACTTGGAGAGATGTGGTATATTTCAATCCTCTAACAATTTTTATTCAAGGGTTTGGTGAGTTGCATCATAGCATTGTTCATTCATCATTCCTTTCATTCATGTTTCATTTCATTTCAAGTTTTAATTACCAAAATAGGACTTGACCAAGGAAAACCCCCATTCACCAAAAGAAATATTTTTTCTCTCAATTTGTGTTTGCAAATTGGTAGGCGAAGAAGGATTAAAGATTGATCAAAAGTGCAACTTTGCAAAGTTGTCAAAGTTGTCAACATTGTCTTCAAGATATAGAAACACAATTACTAAATTTAATTCTAATGTTCTAATTGTGAAATCTGGAAGAATTAGGAGTGCATGCTTAGGAGAAAAGGACTATAAAATCATATTTTGGATCCCTGTAGCATGCCCCATTCACCCTAGGGTGAATTTATTCCCAGAGGACACTCAGCAGGAGCTTTTGGTGACAGGTGCATAAATTCATAACCTTCTCAAATCTATTGGAACTTTGGTGATTCTGATAGATTGAGGTTTTTAATTGGTGTATCATACTTACATTGCAAAATTGCATTCATTTGGTATTTTTCATTTATCTCCCAAAATTTCATTTCAAGTTGATTTACCCCACCTTAGTCATAAGGAAAATAACAAGATCTCCATAAATATTGACTCACCTAAGGGTTGAAATTTAATCTTTCCCTAGGGGATCTATGTTTCCTAATGAAAGTAGGGAAAAAGATGCATACCCCCACTCAAAACCTACCTCACCTCATTTTGCTTCATTTCATATTTTATGAAGAATGATTGAATTTCATTAATTACCTACAAGGGATTATTCCATATGATACAATAGAGATATGTAGCAAGCAAGTAGAGAAGAGATTACATGTATCTTCACAATTTGTACAGAATAATTACTCATAATTCATAAGAGTGTAGATGATTGCTAGATGTACTAATAAGAGGAAAACTTATTTATATATGCATAACAATTGACTTATTTGGACTTAGGACAACCTAGGGTAATTATAAAACACCAAAATATAACACTAGAGATGATAACAATTAAAAAGAACATTCCTAGGAATAGGGTGCCCAACACCCCTGCCTAAGTGTTTTTAGCTCAAAAATCTACCAATGTGAAGAAATTAAATGTATTTTTCCAATATGCACCAAAAATGACTAAATTATTAATATAATTAATTATACATGCAAAATAGGGTGCCCAGTCTAGTGTGAAATTGTTAGGGGCAACAATTTATGATGCTACATTTAGCCCCCACTTTAGTGAGGGGATAATCTTACATGCGTAATCACACTAAAGGAATGGAGAAGATAGATTTATTTATCCAAAATGTTGAAGAGGCATGATGGCACCAAGAAATAGCCACCAAACTTAGGATCCCATCAATCCACAATTTCAATATAAACAAGTGTCACACACACACACAAAACATACATATCACATACAAGGAAATGCAAAATTTGAATATAAGACATACACCATAGAGTACAAATAAGGCATACAAAGTAAACATAGAGCATACATGAAGAATACATAAGGAAAATGCATAGCATACAAGGAATACATAAAGAAAGCATGATACAAATATGGAGAAAACATGAAGCATATATGAGATGTATAACATATACCAAAAATGTTAGTATTGTAGTGTCGAAAAATGTACACCTTTACATTTTCACACTATGTTTGGGTCATTTAATTAATTAGGATTAATTAAGCCTCTAGTTAACCCAATTATTCATTTAAAAGCCTAATTGATCCCATTCTCCCTAGTGAGAATCAGTCCCTATACAGGTGTTTCAAATTTTTGGGTAGTGATTTGTCTTTGTTTACTTCATTTTGATCTTCTCTTAAACCTAGGTTTCAGTTTCAAAATCAGAAAAATATATCATTGTTTGCATTAAGTTCAATTGGTATAATTGAGTTCATTATTTGAAAATCAAAATTGGCATTAAAAGACATCATTTTTAGGTTTTTTCATAGCATAATTAGTAAATTATCTTGTTTTAAATCTGAAAATTTCTCTCTTTTTACATACTTGCATTGCATTTCATATTCTAGGGTGTTTGATTGCATCTATCTAGTGCCTATTTTCCATTTTGGGTGCAATTAGGTTTGTTGAAACTTTTATGAGCTTCACAACTTGGAGTCCTATTACCAATACTATAGTGATACATAGTTTGAGACTCATGCCATTCTGTGCTACTACGTTTTTCATTGATCTTGGGTTTTCCAACTCTTTCACTCATAGTGTTGATACTAGTCAACCCACTATAGACCATAGCTTTAATACCTCATTTCCCATGACCACCCTACCCACAACCAATGTTGTTGATGTTGACACAATGGTTTCTAATGACCCTCAAGAAGAGCTAAAAAAAATGGATGAAGATTTAGAGAAATTGAAAAAATTTGTGAGTTCTGAATACATTTTCGGTACTGCAATTCCTATCATAGATAACATGAGGAAAATGTTTGATAATGAACAAGGAATAGATATTTTGCATAGCCTAGCTCACATTATTGATAAAAATGTTCCTACAGCAGTTGGTTATATTCAAAATTTGGGGTACACTCAAATTCAAGGTGGAAATCCAATTCCTCCTTCCAGAACTATGACCTGTATGCCTACATACACTAATCCAACTGTTACAACAACAAAACAACCCACTAGCAATGTCAATACCACCTTAGGTATTTCCACTAGGAATCCCTTTAGCTTTGTGCATTCAAATCTCATATCTCATAATCCATTTCCCCTCACAAACTTACGACTCACTTTTCCTCCAAATACATATACACCTCCACCTTATTCACCTCTATCTCACAATACAACCAATGATCCCATCCTTAACCAACTCTTACAAAAAAATTCATCCCTCCAACAACAAATTGCCACCTTGAACCAAAATCAAAACAGAAAACCTTCACAATATGTCAAAACAAAGCCTTTATCCTTGAAGATATTGAGAGCACAAATGCCAAAAGGCATAGAGATTCCTAGATTTGAGAAATATGGTAGAAAACGAGACCATAGTAAAAATGTCTCAGCATACACAACCTTATGTAGTGGATTCAATTTTGAGGATAAAATCTTGGCTAAACTTTTCCCTAGATCCTTGAAAGACACTACCTAAGAGTGGTTTTGTTCTTTACCGAATAACTCAATTTGTTCATTCAATGAAATTTTTGATTCCTTTCTTAACCATTTCCAAGTGCACATGGGTCCCAAGATGACCTTAGTGTTAGTGTTGAGATATAGCTCTAATACCATGTTAGAATTGGCTATGGCTGCCAAGATCTTGAGACCAAATGGAAAGCACAAAAGAGAAAGAATAGAATGTGACAAGAATAAATTGTATTCTTATCAATATGATTCAATGATATGATTGTGTTGATGTGTGCAATGAGAGAGACCCCTTGGTTATATAGCCAAGGTGAGATACAAGATGTCATAGGATTATGACAAGTGTCTTAATCATATGACATGAGACAACTAATCACACTTACCTAGGTCACATGTAGTAATTGTCAAAAGATAAGATAACAACTAATGACAACTAACACCTTCTAGAAATATTCCTTCCTATGACCTAAGTAAACTTAACATATGTAAATAAGTCCCCTAGTAATGAATGAACTAGGTACAAGAATTTATTTACACCAACACCCCCCCTTAAGTCCAACTTAGGGAGTAGCAGATTATTATGCAAATGATAGAAAGATGGCTCCCGACTACTAGGCCATGTTAGGTACCCATGTACATATGAAAATGAAATCTCTCACAAATAGAGAAAAGGAGAAAACCCAGTGG
Organism: Sequoia sempervirens; assembly: GCA_007258455.2. Lineage (NCBI taxonomy): Eukaryota > Viridiplantae > Streptophyta > Pinopsida > Cupressales > Cupressaceae > Sequoia > Sequoia sempervirens. The sequence goes on along the minus strand of VDFB02013390.1, from coordinate 5,017 downwards.
GACACAAATCCTTCACAAAAGGGAGGTAAGAGAAAAAAATAAATTCTCTCAATGAAGAATGAGAAGGTAAAAACCCCATGTGACAAAAAAGACCCCCCATAAGAGAGAAGAGAGACAAGGTAGCCCCCCCCTTAATGTTGAGTCTCCTACAATGAATGTAGAAGCTCGACATTGAATGTTGAAGATGATTCAGTCTCGTCGAACAACATTCCTCCCATTAGGAAGAAAAAAAACCATGGATGCATGTAGGATGTCAGGAATATAGATGGTGCATGATATCTCTTAAGCATGCTCAAGTGTCTCCATGTTGATGTCGAAAGCTAACACACTCCAATCAGGCATTCTAGGCCACACTGCTGAAGAGGACAATCCAACATCTAGTAGAGATGAATATCGAACATGATCCAAAGATAAAGAGATACCCTCTAAAGACAAAGAAGCCTCCTCCAAATGTTGTCCAAAAGTATCCACAGTCACATCAAACTTCAAAGAATGATCATGTAGAGAATGAACAAGAGGGTCAATGTGTTCCCTCACAACAACTGAAGAATGATCATCTTCATGAAAGAGAAGATGAATGTCATCAATGATGTCCTCCAAATCTACAAGATGAGACTCCATAAACAAGTCTGAAATACTTGTCAAGAAGTCATCCAAAGTAGCCAAATTTGAAAGACAATGAGGATCCTGTTGTACTAAATCACAAGGAATCAAAACTGTTGAATCACAAGTATACTCAAGTATAATAGTAGATGGAGGAGATGAAGTGCATGAAAAAAGAACTAGATCTGATGTGAGAACTCCCAAGTTCAAGAAGCCAAATGTCTCCTCTGAATCATGGTTCATGCTTGAAATTTGGTTAATAGTCAAAGGAACAATGTAACCATCAAAAGCAAAATTTGCAAAGGTATACAACTAAGATGAATGATCAACGTGTTAGATGCTATGGATATGGTTTCTCATATGTGGTTGTCATTGATGTCAACACTATTAGCACTTGGCATATTAAAGGTTGTATATGTCGAAGATATTGAAAAATTTGTAAAAGAAAGTATTCTAGGTTCCCAGTGGAACTGTGCACGTTATGAAGGTGTCTTGTCTTGTATGTTGAAGATTAGATGGTTTGGATTAAAGGGTTTATTTTTGAATGTTTCTAGATCATCTACTAGAAATTTCATAGGTCCGCATGAAGTTTTGATTGTGTTATGGTCTGATAGTGTTTTTTTCATCTTTGTGAGTGTTCTTGAATGAAGATTGTGTGATTCTGTTAATTTCAGTTCTTGCAGATGCTTCTCTATTGTTTCTTGGTGTTCTATAATGTCTCTAGATCATTCTCTATCTTTGTAATACATCCACATTAATCAAAGAGCTCATGGTTGAAGATATTTTCTTGCACATGTTTAGTTTTTCATGTTCTTGGCTAACATGTTTGCGGCAGCGTGTTGTGGATCTTCATGGTGAAATTAATTAAATTATTTTTGCATTAGAGATATTAATTTGGGTCTCCACTATGTTATGGCCGACCTTAGTGGATTCACATTGCAAATTTATTTGTAAATTTCAGCCGATATTACAAATATGTTTTATTTTCCTATACAACTAAGTTGTGATGAAATCTCATGTAGCAGATATATATGTATGATTGTTTCATCGATGTAGTGTGTGGAAAAGGTGCTTGGTGTGCTCCTATGTGTGAATATATTTTGATTTCAAAGCAGAGTGTGAAGAAGATTGAGCAAAGTGTGAAGAAGGTTTTCTGAGCTTAATTGGAACTCTAATCAGGCTTGGGTAGAAGTTATTTTCTCAATTTGTACCCTTTGTATTTTAATACTATTCTATACTGTTGGGTAGTGATCCCCTTTTATATTTGACTAGTGAGCTCTAGGTAGTGTACTTGAATGCATGTGCATTCCCCTTTTATATCCCATTATACTTTTAACAGGGTATAATCTTGTGGACTAACATCTACCATGGTTTTTCCCCTAACAGGGTTTCCACGCAAAATTTTTGGTGTTCTCTATCTCTCTAATGTTTTAAATTATTTTTGGTTAATTGGTTATTCATCAGATCTAAGATTAAGTTAAGTTACGTTAGAAAATTTTAATTTTATGTCACAATTGATTCACCCCCCCTCTCAGTTGTGTTTCCTTATTTTTCCAACAATTGGTATCAGAGCAGGTTCCTCTAAAGAAGTCTAAAAGCTTGAGGTGATTCGAGATGGAAACATTCAAGAAGGATGGTTTGAGATTTGATGGCACTAACTACTCATTGTGGAAAGTTAGGATGCTATGTCATCCAAGATGTATTGGTGAAGCTTTCTGGAAGATTACAAAAGATCCATATGTTATGCCTCAGAATGGTCCCTCCACTCTTGATGAGATCAAAGATGCTGAAAATAATATTAGGGCTATTGAAGCTCTGGTGAGTGCTCTGACAGATTTAGATATGGCTAATGTGATAGGATTGCAGAAAGCTCATGAGATTTGGATGAAGCTGGAAACCTTGTATGAAGGAGATGCACAGGTGAAGATGGCTAAGCTACAAAGTTTGAAATGCAAGTATGTGAATTTGAAAATGAGTGAAGATGAAAATATTACTTCTTTTATGCAAAGAGTAGATGAGATAGTGATGGGTATTAAGTGTGCTGGTGGTTTTGTGGATGAGGATGAAATTGTGGATAAGGTACTTAGATCCTTGCCTCCCTCCATCAAAGTGAAAGCTCATGCTATTGAAGAAATCAAATCAATAACAAAGATATCAAGAGACACGTTGGTTGGAAATCTTGCTACTTTTGAAATAAGTGAATTTGGTGAATCTACACCAAAGACTGAATCTGCATTCAAGGGTACTATATCCAAAACTAACAGGCAAAGAAATAATCTAGGAAAGTGTTCTAGAAAGGTATCAAAGTATGATGAAGAACTTAAACAACTTGAAGATAAAGAAAGAGAGATAGAAGAATTGGAAGCATTGATTGAAAAGCAAGAAGGCAAAGGAAAAGGTAAGTATGAAGATGTATTTCCTATTAAATGTTTTTATTGCAATAAAATAGGTCATTTTGCATCAAGGTGTCCTGAAAGAATTCCTAGATTTAAGCCTAAAAATTCTAGATTCCAAAGGAGATCTTTTCTAAAGAAGTAGTGACTAATGATGAGTTTGATAAAGATAATGGAAATGAAGATGAATGTGTTTTCATTGCTACCATTGAAGATAATCCTGTGGCTACTAAATCTGCCAAAGATGAAAAGGCTCTTGCAGCTCAAGTTGAAGAAAGAGATGAGTGCATCATTGATAGTGGATGCTCACATCATATGACTAGTGATAAAAGAAAATTTTAAGTCTAGAGAAGAATGACAATGGGGTTGTAAGATTTGGAGATAACAATGCTGGTGTGATTCATGGTAGAGGATCTATTTGTCTTGGTGGTAACGATAATACTGATGATGTCCTTTCTGTTGAAGGCTGGAAACACAACTTGTTGAGTGTTGGAAAAATGGTGCACAAGGGATATGATCTTCAGTTCAAAAATGGAAGATGCAAGATACATGGAAGTTCTGGGAATATGATTGCTACAAGTAAATGGACAAAATGTAATATCTTTCACCTGACTACTGCTAGTGGGAGTTGTTTAATTGCTCAAGTAGATGAAAGCTAGTTGTGGCATAGGAGGTTGTGTCATGTAATTTTTAACAAAATTGTCAAGATAAGTTCCACTCAAGCAGTAAGAGATCTACCGAAGTTAGTGAAGCCTGCTAACACAATCTGCAAGGAATGCCAAAATGGGTAAACAAACTAGAGTCTCTTTCTGGAGCAAATAGTTTCATTCAAATAATTTGCTAGAGCTGCTACATACTAACCTTTGTGGTCCCTCCAGAGTCAGAAGTATTCATGGAGAAAGGTACTTTATGTTGAGTATTGTTGATTACTCTATAATGATATGGCTTTCTTTCGTAAGAGAAAAATATGAAGCATTGGAAAAGTTCAAAAATTTTAAGGCTATGGTAGAGAATGAGAAAGGTCTAAAAAATCAAGTACCTAAGATCTGACAGAGGTGGTGAGTTCACATCCAGGGAGTTCAATTATTTTTGTGAAGAGCATGGAATTAAAAGACAATTATCTACTCCCTGAACCCCTCAACAGAATGGAGTTACAAAGAGAAAGAATAGAATTTTTTTGGATGCTGCCAGAATAATGATGATGGAAGGAAATGTGTCTTAGATGTACTGGAGTGAAGCGGTAAGCACTTTTGTTTATACTTTGAACTAGGTAAATGTTAATGGTAATTCTAGTAAGACCCCTTTTGAGTTATGGTCTAGTTACAAGCCTACTGTTAAATATTTCATGATCTTTGGAAGCAAGTGTTATATCAAAAGAGATGATGATATTGGCAAGTTTGATGCAAGAAGTGATGAAGGTATTTTCTTAGGTTACTCCACTAAAAGCAAGGCCTGCTGGTGCTATAACAAAAGACTGAGAAAGATGAAGAGTGCAAAATGTCGTAGTTGATAGAGGACTCTCTATCAAATCATCCGTATTGTGGTTGCGATTCCTCATGAAGACAATACTAGCAAGGGGAAGAATTTAAGACACATAATCTACTTCGATTATTCCATATGTTCGGTAAAGCAACCTTCGATTTGTTTAATAAATCAAGTCAACAAGAAACACGCATAAGTGCAAGTAGAAGAAAGACTGTAAGAATCGAAGTTCAAGAATGGTCCTAAAACTAAGGTATGTGTAAAGCTAACCATTCTCGACAAATAAATCAATAGAGATGAATAAAGAAGTGCAAACTAGAAGAAATATTGCAGAAGAATATTGTTTGATTTCCAAGATTGAACCCAAAAATGTCATTGAAGCCTGTCAAGATGAACATTTGTTGGAAGCTATGAAGGAAGGGCTGACACAAATTGAAAAGAATGATGCATGGATATCGGCTCCTAGGCCTCAAGACAAAAATGTGATTGGTACTAAATCGGTATTTAGGAACAAGTTGAATGAACAAGGTGAAGTGGTC
>VDFB02013389.1:0-40374 GCA_007258455.2 Sequoia sempervirens | reverse complement strand
AATGTTTCTAACAAGTGGCACATGACCAAGCACCAAATTGATATAATGTTGGTCAAATATCATCCTTATTTAACAAATAAAGTTGAATACTCATGAAGCCAAATTCTTCATAAACCATTGTCGTGGATGGACTGACATTTGTGTGGCTATGAAGGGCTCTGCTGGTGGGCTCAATATCTTATGGAATCTCAATAAAGTATCAATATTCCCTCTTCTTTTGCTTTTGAACTCATGCTCATGCTTTGTGAGGTAAGGAGCTCAATTTTATAGCTTATCAAAATAGAAATCCAATCCAAACTATGGGACAAATTACACAATCTACATAAATTTTAAATTTTGGGTGGCGATTTTAATATGATCTTGAATTTGAAAGAAGAAAACAGGGGCCTTACTCATGAGTCCCAAACATTGAAAGATATTCAAAATTTTGTGGAGGTCATTGATTTGGTGGATGTAGTTCCCAAAAAATGGCCAGTTTACCTAGAACAATAGAAGGGAAAGATTCTCAAACATCTCAAAAAGATATGTAGTTTTCTCATTGGTCGAACATGAAAAACTTGCCTGAATACTTTTTTTTTTACTCATATCAGGCTCATACCATTTCCCTATGGAGTTGCATATTTACGAAGACAAATTGTCAATGAGATGCTACTTCAAATTAAAAAAAGATAGTTTAGATAGGATGACTTGGTAGATCTGATAAAAGTATGGTGGATACCGATCCTTGAGAAAAGGGGATCATGATGTTCAAATTTATGAACAAAGTAAATTACTTAAAATGGAAGTTAAAAGATTGGAAAAAAAACGTCTTTTAAAAACATATTTGACGAAAAGGAATGAGTCAACCAATAATTTAGTAGAGCCAAATGAAAAGGTTATTTCTTTTGGGATGCTTCAAGTAGATTATCTGAAAGAAAAAGAGCTCATGTTTGTCCATGCTAAAATTCTAGTCAGAGAAGAAGTATACTAGAAATCTAAATTAGAAGAAATTTGGCTCTCGGAAGGTGATTTGAACACAAAATTCTTCCACAATTCAAAATAAAATAGAGAATATTCAAACTATTGATGACCATCTAGTAAGCACAAATGATGAATTCAAAAGTTGTTAACTTTCAAAACCTCCTCACTCCTGTTGATGTGTTTGATTTGTTAGCATGGATGACTTGTTGGGCGACATTCCATCTTTAGTCATGGAGGATGATGATATGATGTTAATTGCTCCATTTATAGAAGAAGTGCAAGCAATAGCATTTCTACTACACCTAGATAAATCCCTTGGCCATGATGGCTTTTTGGCTCTATTTTATCATAAATGTTGGCATTTTATTGGTCATGAAGTTTGGGTGATAGTAGAGGACTTTATGAATAAGAAGAAATTGCTAAAAGATTTAAACAATACATTGACCACTCTCATGGATTGTGTTTCATTTGCAGAGTTCAAGTCAATATCATTGTGTAGTGCATTATATAAATTTATCTCAAAAAAGATTGCTAAAAAATTAAAATTTATCTTGGTGTGAATCATTTCCACGACATAGAGTGGTTTTATGCTTGGACAAGACATTTTTTATGGCATCATCATTGCAAACAAAATTATACACTCCATCAAAAGTTCAAAACATAAGTGCATGATGATTAAGTTAGATATCAACAAAGCCTATGATAGGGTAAGCTAGCATTTTTTGATGCTAGTAATGAAGAAATTTGGGTTTTGACTTTGTGGTTGCAATGGATATTTTGTTATATTTTCATGGTGTGTTTTTCCATCCTTGTAAATGAAACTCTTGACTATATTTTTCGATAGCACTAATGGAATGAGGTAAGAGGATCCTTTTTTTCCCATTCTTATTTGTCATTATGGTCCAAGCCTTAGGTAGGATTGTGGAGCACGCTCGTTTAATTAGTCTTTGGAATGGAATTCTAGTCACTCATAATGTGGAGCCCATCACACATTAGCAATTTACGGATAACATAGTCCTTTATGATGAAGAAAATATGAATGAATCCAGGGAAATATAAGAAACATTGGATAATTATGTCATGACATTAGGACAATTGGTAAATAGAGAAAAAAATATTTCTTCCACACAAAGAAGCTCGTTTAGAAAAGGATCCTGGTCACTCATAATGTGGAGCCCATCACACATTAGCAATTTACGGATGACACAGTCCTTTATGATGAAGAAAATATGAATGAAGCCAAGGAAATATAAGAAACATTGGATAATTATGTCATGACATTAGGACAATTGGTAAATAGAGAAAACAAATATTTCTTCCACACCTTGGCTTCAATATCAACTTGATTCTATTAAAATATATTGGGGCTCCCCTATTCAAAGGGGATGTTAGATCTAATGTGTGGAAGAACACTATTGAGACATACAATACTGAGGCCTCTCCTTGGAAGGATCAGTGGCTTATATTGCTTGGTTGAATTACAATGGTAAAGGTAGTTTTGGCTGCAATTCCAATATACACCATGTCATGTCTTCAATTGATAAAAAAATTTGTCATCCTACCTAGATGGAATTATGAAGGAATTCTTGTGGGAAGGTTCCAATGAGATTAAATGAATCCCATTGATCAATTGGGACCTGACCGAGAAGAATAAATTGATTGGAGGAGCCAGAATTAAGAATATATCCCTACAAAACCTTACCCTAGGGGCTAAGCTAATATGGAAAATGTACACTTCTCCAAATACATTATGGTGTAGGATCCTTCAAAGAAAATATTTGGACAACAATGATCATAGCAAAATTCTGATGATTGCAAATACTCCAAATGGCTCCCACTTTTGGAAATTCATTATGGAGTGTTAATTGATAATAATAGATTGTCTCTCATGGGTGATCAATATAGAAGAACTACTGACTTCTATTCAAACTCTTGGAACAGTTTCACCCCTATATCTAACATAAAAGAACTAAGAGAGTGAAGAAATATAATAGAGAATATATGGGGAGACAAAGTTGTAGACTATGTTATTTAGATTGAGGCAAAATTTGGCACATTGTAAGAATGGAGAGATTTTAGAGATGCCTTGATCAGTGAGGATTCCAAGCAAGAAATTGGAAAAGAACCAAACAAGAAGAATATTGTGTTGAGTTCACAAAGAGACATAATTATTTGGTGCAATTTGAAGTCCTTGAATCTCTTACTTAGTGAAGTTAGGATACTAGATTTAGACATTACTGAACTGCCATGATACCTTGCCAAATGATTTCTATTGGAACAAGAAAATCCTTTCAAAATATAGAGCTTGTGTGTGGACTACACTACATAAGAAAATCATTATGGGTGAATTCCCACATTCAATTAGCATCTCTGGATCTAGCTGGTGCTCACAATGCAAAAATAACGTTGAAACAATTGATCATCTACTCTTGAATTGCCCCATGCATCTCAATCTTGGGATTCGTTTTGTGAGAAACTCAACTAGAGCTAGCTTGATAGTTGGATTTTCTTGAAGTATTTCTTATTTGGTTGAGAATATATTGTAAATTGTTTTGGGTTGGAATATGGATTTCCGACCCATCCATGCTCACATGGAAAATATGGAAATAACATAGTAGAAGGATATTTAGTGATACAAAGTGTAACATGAAACAAATATTATAAATATTGAAAATGAAATTTGTGAGTTAACGGACACTAAATCCACAGAGCTTGGGAAAGCAAAATTTACTAACTGAGATGATACAATTATGGAGTTGATGATCAATTTATGATTCCTCCCTCTCTTAGCTTGAGGATGAATGAGGAAAAAACATCAAAGAGGAAAATTTGTAAATGGAGGACTCCTCCAAGTGATAAGTTGAAATTGAATTTTGATAGGGTCTTGAGGGTTAATCTTGGGGCCTTTGGAGCTAGGAGTATAAGAGGCGAGGCTAGTAGGCTTGTTTGGTCCCTCTCCATAAATCTCAAAAATAGAACAAACAACAATATAGAAATGGAGGTATTTTCCAAAAGCCTCTAGATTTTCTTTCAAAAAAAATCAAGAAAATTGACATTGAGGGAGTTTTGTTGATATGTATCAACTCTATAAACAAAAAAATCAAGAACCATAAATTGAAAATTTAGGTTGATGTGATATATAATTGGTTAGATAAAATGGAGGACTTTTATTTGACACTAATTGTGTAGATGATTTTTTTGGTTAATTAGGGGACTAATCAAAATGAGGTTTTCAAGGTTTCAAACAAAGTCACAACATGGGATGGATTGGGATAAATTTTGGTGGAGAAGTGCTTTCAACTTGCATTATAGGATAATTTCATCATTATGAATAAAAGCTTCCAATTTATTCGATGGTATCTTCAAATGACTACTCACTTGCCATAAATTTTTATTTGATCCTCATTGTGTCTCATCCTCTTATCTCATTTAAGTTGGTGAATATTAATACAATATCAAATTTCCATTATGAATTTGAGAAAATGGCCTCATGAATGGATTTTCCATGTGAGTTTTTGTGCACCCAAGAGGAATTAAGAACAAATTCAAAGATTCTTCAATATCAAACTAGATGGAGTTTTCACGACCATCATACAGATTTCAAGAGTGCAAATGAATGACAGAGAACACGTTCATGATGGAAGGATTTATGAGGAGTTCTTAATGAATATGATATCTACCAAAGAGTATAGTCTCACATCGAGATGTCAATTTTTTTGGGTATTTATGAAGAACATTGTGGAAGAAGTTGAAGTCTAGTTTGAAATTTATGTCTACACACTATCCACAAATTGACGGGAAAACATAGGTGGTAAATAGGATTTTGGGTAATCTATTGAGATTCTTAGTAGGAGATAAGCTCAAGGAATGGGATTTGGTTTTTCCATAGGTGAAGTTTGCATACAATCATTATGTCAATATGAGTATTGGTAAATCCCTATTCTAGATTGTATATGGGAGTAGTCCAAGAAATACTTCTAAGTTAAGAAATATTGATTAAAGTAGATAAGAGAAATGTTGAGGCTGAAGATTTTGTAGAGCACCTGAAGAGATTGCATGAAGAGGTAAAAAATCATATCCTTAATATGAATTCTCAGTACAAGGCTAAGGAAGATCATAAGAGGATATTTAAGGAATTCTAGGTTGGAGATGAAGTCATGGTCCACCTGAGTAAAGAAATATTCCCAATGGGAACACATAACAAATTGAAAATGAATAAATTTGGACCATGCAAGATCCTAAAGAAGCATGACTTAGGAAATTCCTATGAGGTATATTTTCCAAGTGGGATAAACTTCTCTCATGTGTTCAACATCACTGATTTAACGAAATATCATGAAGGAGACATGGAGGATGAGCCAATAAAAGAATAGTGAAATATTCTGACACCTACTTCAAAGAAGGAGGAGATAGAAGATATCTTGGATAGCCATGTGGGTAGAAGTGCAAGAAACATGCAGTATGAAGAATACTTGGTTAATTGGAAAAGAAGGCATGTTGAAGGTCCATCATGGCTATCTAAGGCAAAGGTTGACCATCATGGTTTTCCTCCAAAAACTTGAGATGTGACAAAGCCACTTCTCAAATTACCTCGAGTGTCTAATGTAAGAGCAACCAGGGTGTAAGAGAAATCTTGCATCCCCCAATTTTTTTTTATTTTGATTTATGTTAGGTTTGGTGAATAAATTATGAATAAGGGCTAAAACTTGTAGGGTTACTATTTTTAGTAAGTTGGCATTTGTGCACATATGGATATGAAATCTTACACAAAGATCCAAAATGGTGAAGAAACCAATTCAATACCATTTTTCATTTGTGAGACATTAATGTTTTTGTCTTCAAAATCCCTTTAAAAATATTCAAAGTTAATTTTGAGGCACCTAGAGGTTTTAGATGGGCCCAAAAAATGACTGAAAAATCTAAATTGGGGCTTTAGGGGACCTTTGGAAGACCTTTCACTTTTCGAGATATTTCCAATGGTGCAAATGGTTTATCAATCTGATGCCTAAGTCAAAATTTATGGCTCCCAGAAGTTGGACTAAAATTTAGGAATTTTCTTAGCTCGAAGAAATGGACAACTGAATCTATTTAGCACCAAAATGGAAGTGACGGTTCATTGGAAAGTAGAAAATGATATAAAGTGGTCATGAATGGAGATAGATCCATTCTAGATGAGAAGATAGACAAATTTCCTAATTTTTAGCATAAAATGGAGGTTGGGATTTCAATGGCCATTATTCCCATTCACAGACTTGCATGTCTGATTTTCTACATGTATTTGCAACCTAAATTTTTGTAATAGGGATCTTGTGACCAGATAGTTGTATTGCATTTGATCACATATATGTAGATGGATTCATGAAAGTATAATAAATTTTTTTGTTTGTTATTCCTGAATTTTGTTGGTTGTGTAATGTTGTGTTTGAGGGAGAGTCTCCCTTCACCAATTATCAAAGTTATGAAGGAACTTGCAAAATGTACACATGAAAGTTACATAATCTTGCTAGTGGTAGAAGTAAATATTCACATACATTTATCAAAATTAAGCAAAATTTATGCACTCCTTGCTCTTCCTAATCATATTATAAAAATTCATTCCTGAGAAAATCATATCCCACAAGGGCCAGTTGTTGATGTTCCACTAAAAAGACATTATGGAAATTCGACACAAAAGGATATTAGATTACAACGACTCCTTCATTTAAGAAGTGTGGAATATCCCTTAGTGTAGGGATTCCAACTCTAATGCATGCAACATCAAAAACATCCCCTATGCTTCCTAGATAATCCTCTTGAACCATAAGATTCACCAGGAACAACACATCATCATGTGGAACTCCAATGTCCAATAAAGAAGCCACGAACTATGAAGAAATATCGGTGTTCATCTGATATCTATCCACAACTTCTACAAATTTGTAGCCCAACACTATCCTAATAGTGACTCTAGTCCATCTAGTGTGTATCCTAAAAATATTTCTAAGTTGATGGGTAGTAATTTCTCCTAGGAAGGTTGATTTTCCATTGAGGATTGGTTAGACAAATTGGTGTATCCATGTCAATTTTTGAACTAGAGATTTAATCAAGATTACGATGAACTTCATCAGTAATGTTGATTGAATTTATAGAAAATTTGTGTTCTACATCCCACTATGGTGAAGCATGAGTTGATAGTTAAAACATTTAATGTAAAATATATTGCATTATCTGATCAAGGATATTCATCATGTTATCGTACCTTGATAAATACATGTTTTAAATTTAAAATTATGTAGAATCCTCATATGAGTGGTAAATATTTCTTATCATTCAAGATGAAATGCTTGTGCGAGTTATGGTTCTTTTCCAAGAATTGGGATGAAATGATTGCAATTTCTAAATGAGAAATTTAATTTTGTCAGAAGAATAATAACTTCACATCAGGAAAGGTATATACAATTCAGGGTAGGAAAATCAAAGGGTGAGCCAATTTTTGCATTCACACTTACTCAACACATTGGATTCTGGGAGAGTCATTGTAAATGTTATTTGGAATAAAATTTGGCTTCAAAAAGAGGACTTTGAAGCATTGAAAAGATGAAAATTAAATGGCTTGTTGTACCTTAATCATTATCGATATCGACTCCTGATAAAATTTGCTCACTTCTAATCAAAACTTATAAATTCATTTAGTAAATTAATCATTATCATTTAGTATTTTATAGTTTCACCACCCACACTATGAATTTTATTTGCATGCAAGTTTAATTTTCCACTAAAGTTATTTTATTGGTTTAAAAACAAATTTATTTCACCAACAAAAATATTTTATTGGTTTCAATACAAGTTTAATTTTCTGACGAAAAATATTTTATTGGTTTGAGTACAAGTTTAATTTTCCAACCAAAATATTTTATTGGTTTGAATACAAGTTTAATTCGCGCCCAACAAAAATGTTTTATTGGTTTGAATACAAGTTTATTTCACCAACAAAAATATTTTATTTGTTTGAATACAATTTTAATTTGCCAACAAAAATATTTTATTGGTTTGAATACAAGTTTAATTCACAAACAAAAATATTTTATTGGTTTGCATGAAAATATAATTTGCCAAGATTTTCTACAAACTTGTAGTGATTAAAAAATATTTTCCAATAGAATTAATATTTTTCCCCCATTCACCTTAGCTGAAATTATATCAAAATTAATATTTTTCCCCCATTCACCTTAGCTAAAATTAGATAAGTTGTTTTCTCATTGTCTCCTGACAAGGCAACACGCCCAAATGGTTTTACAGCGATGTTTTTCCAAAAGTGTTGGGACTTTATAGGGTATGACCTTCTAAATGCTATGGAAGAATCATGAAAAATAGGAACAATGCTAAAACAGTTCCATCTAACTCACATAGTAATCATTCCTAAGGTTAAAAATCCAAAGACTTTCTCAGAGTTTAGGCCAATTTCTCTATGCAATATAATATACAAGATATTTACTAAAGCTATTTATCTTAGACTCCATACTCTCATTCCTAAAATAATTTCTGAGGAGCAAGGAGGTTTTGTGATAACAGAAAGTGCACTAGTGGAGCATGAGGTTTTGCACTCTATAAATACTAATAAGTTGTCATCTTTTATAATCAAGTTAGATATGATGAAAGCATATGATAGAGTAGATTGGGGATTCCTTATACAAGTATTAAAGAAAATTAAATTCGATACAAATGGTGTAAATGGATTTTATCTTGTTTGTCAAGTGCAAAATTTTATGTCATTATCAATGGGTCATCTATGGGTTTCTTTAATTCAACACAGCAGGTCCATCAAGGATACCCTCTTTCCCCATTTTTGTTTATTGTTCTAGCAGAGGCTCTGAGCAAGTCCATTCACAAGGCTAAAAATTAGGGATTATGGTAAAGTATTTCTCTCTCAATGACAAATATAAATGTTCCCCATTCTTTATTTGTTGATGACACCATTTTGTTTGGGAAAGCATCTATGTTAAAAGCCAATCAAGTCAAGATCATACTAGAAAAATATTTTATAGCATTTGGACAAAAAGTAATTGCAAGTAAGTCGAAGATCTATATTTTCAACACAAAGGCAGCAATAAAAAGACAAATAATAAGGCATCTAGGCTTTCAATTGGCAGAATTACCCTATGCATATTTGGGAATACCTTTCTTTACAGGACCCAATAAGGTGTCATATTGGGATAAAGTTATCCAAAGTATTCAATCAAGAATTTCTTCTTGGAAGGGTTGTCAGTTGTCACTATAAGGAAGGATCTTGATGATAAAATCAGTATTGTCGGTCGTCCCAAACTATTACATGACAGTTTTGAAAGCCCCAAAGTCAATAATTGTTGCAATAGAAAATTTAATTAGAGACTTTTTGTGGAAAGGTAATATGGATGGTAAAAGGAAGATTCCACTAATCTCTCTAGAAAAAAATTGTATTGAAAAACACAAAGGGGGGACAGATATTCATAATTTGTTAGCGAGGAATTTGGATTTAGAGGAAAAACTAGTTTGGAATATGTACCTAAAGCCACACTCAAAATGGTGTAGAATAATGCAAGAGAAATACCTAGATGTTGATTCTCCAAGTAGGATATTTACCATATCAAACCCCCTTGTTAGGTTCAACAATGTGGAATCTTTTGTTAGAATGTAGGAAAGTGATTACACCCTATCTAACTTGGGAGGTCCATAATGGAGAGGAAGCATTATTTTGGGAGGAACCTTGGAATGAATATCCACCATTGAAAATAGTTTTGAATCTAAAAATAGCACAAGTATCTTCTATGCATGATAGGGAGAGTTACATGGAAATATTTCTCCAATTTTCCCATTCCTGAAATTCAGAAATCAGTTTTAGAAGGAATCTTAAAGGAAATGATTGTGTTAAAATTAGATTTTTCAAACAAAATAGTGTGGGTGCCATTGAAATCAGTGGATTATTTAGTAAGGGAGGGCTATAAGGAAATCATAAATAATAGGGAGTATACTCAGTCTCAAAGGGCCTTTTCCTTCTATTAGAATGCAATGGCGCTTCCAAAAGTATGACACTTTGCATGGTTAGCTCTGAAAGACAAGGTACTAACAAGTGATAAATTATCAAAGATTGGAATAGCTTCACCTTTCAAGTGTGTACTATGCAAGGATTCTTTTGAAGATGTAAATCATCTTTTTATTCAGTGTTCATTTTCTTAAACTTGTTGGATCTTTTTTCAAAATAAGCTAAGTTGGAACTCTCCTTTACCAAAAACACTATGGGAAGTGTTCTCTAGTTGGCCAGTATTATACAAAACATCTTTATTTGCATGCATCTGGAGAATATTACCAACAATTTTAATTTGGAACATGGTGGGAGAGGAATAAATGATTTTTTAGGAAACAAACAATAGGGGTAGAGCAGGTTTTTATATTGATTGAAAAGTCCATTTCAGAGGTAACAAATGCATATGTTTAGAAAATTAAAATTATAAGTTCTATTTTTATAGATTGGGATACATCTTTGCTTAAACATTGGACTCACCTTACTAAACCATTCAAAGGGAGTCTTCATCATCCAACAAAGCAGAGGATTGAGAGGAGTAAAATTTCATGGATACGCCTCCAAAAGGTTATGGTAAATTGAATTTTGATGTTGTATCTAAGGGAAATCCCAATATATCAGGTGCAAGGATAGCCATTAGGGATTGTAAGGGGGTACTAATTGAAGCCAGGTCAATTATATTACCTCAGGGAACAAATAATGTAGCGGAGGCACAAGCCCTCCTCCATGGGTTAAAAATGGCATTTGATCTAAAAGTATCAAAACTACAAATAGAAGGTGATTCATTGGTTATTGTAAATGCATGTAAAGAAAAAAAGGTGAAAAATTAGAAATTGCAATATATCCTAACCCAAATTTTGGATTTAATGTCAAAATTTGAAGTTATTCATATTATGCACACATACAGAGAGGGAAATAGATTGGTTGATTTCTTGGAAAACATGGATTGCAAGCATCGGGAGGAAGTATTAACATTTGAAAATAGATCTTCTATTGTCCATGAGAAGTTGTTGAGCATAATTGTATTGGTGTAATGTTGTCATTGATGTAAAAAGGTGTCACTGATGTCAAAGGGAAGATCTATGGTGTACCTGGATGTCATGGAGATTAGAGGATCAGTGTTTGGAAGAGTTGGTGTAGAATGATGAAGAGAAGAGCATCTTTTTCAATTGTTGCAAAGTTGCTCAAAAAGTTGTAATGTTGACATGAAATGTTGTCACAATGTTGCAGAATTTGCTTCTAGAAGTCAAAGGAAAATTTAGTATGCAGATTCGATATGGGTTTTCTGAGAGCTTCTCAGAAATGTGATTTGTAGGTCCAAAGGGTGTATGATGGATTCAAAAATGATTTATTTGTGCTCTCGATCAAAATTAGGGTTTGCAGATAAACCCTAAGGTTTGTAATCATGGTGGATAAACAAAGTTTATATTTTTGTATTGACTGGTAATTGGCTGTCGCAGGTCACATAAGTTATAACTTATGTCTTTAAAATTGTTTGGTGGCCGACCCCTCGTCCTAGTGGTTACTTACTCTATTGGTGGCATGTGCATTGCACAAACCCTTCACATCATTGTTTACATTCTCATGACCAAAGCCTTAACCACGATGTGTGGTGTGCCCACGATGAAGATCCAACGATGCACATTGAATGTTGAAGATCGAATGGCTATCGCCTTAATCCTTTGCATCGTGACTTGTATGTTCACCAAAAAGTGCATTTGGCGATATGTGATGAAGGTTGATTAACGACAACAATCAACTTTACTAAATCGATGGCCTCCCTGTCATACCGTTGAGTATGTGGTGGGTCCCCATCTACCCCTACGGGATAACAGGTTAGTGACATGTGTCAGGTGGGACTAGATGAAATGTGAGGCGATGGAATAAGATGATGACATGTGAAGACAAGTGGTGATGTATGATTACCCGATATGTAAATTCACATCAGTGTTGTGAATTGCATGATGCTGATGAAGATGACAGATGGTGTTAGCTCACCAGCCCACCGATATATAGTGGGCCCGTGTATTTGGCTTGTGGTATAGTGAGCTAAGGACAAGTGTCTATTGGGACCAGTTAAAGGAAGACTCTGTGAGTGGAATGTGACGTCAATAAGGACATGTGGCAAGATATCGACTATCATTTCACATCGTTGTTGTGATGCAGATGAAAGGAAGTCCTCGTGTGATATGCGATGGAGTTGTTCAATGGTGAAGATCAAAGAATGGAAGATCCAACGAATATCACATGTGTTATGTGCATCATAATTTGTATCTACTTCAGCCAAAGCAAAATAGCGATATGTGATAAGGAAAGATCAATAGTTGAGGACTTATGAAGAAAGATTTGATGGCCATCACATCAATGCTTCACATCACTATTGTGAAGCAAAATGAAGGAAGGCTTTTAACGATGAAGTGATGAGTGGAAGATAGTGGAGTATGATGACAATGAGACAAATGGAAGTCTTCTATTGCATCGTGTAGTCACTTTGCATCTCATTTAACCTCTCTTTGCTCGTAAATGAAGTTGCACTAGGAAAAGATGAAGGATGGGTAGTCAACGGTCGAGATCGAGCGACGGTGATTGGACGGATATTGTTGCACTTCTTCGCATTGTGAATTTGGAGGTCGGTGTCCTTGAAACGTGACTAATTTCCAAATTTAAAATACAATGATTTAAATTGTTTCCTCAAATTAATTCCAAAACTTTTTATGCACACATTTTTATAATAATTAAAGTTTGAGTAAAGACTTTGAAATTAAATGCAATAAATTATTAATTCAATAAACTCAAATATTTGAAACAATTTTTATTGCTCAGATAATTTATCAACATTAATACTTATCTTTGAAATGTGCAGAAGAAACTCCCAACTATTGCTGGAATGGTCCTTGGTTCAGCCTCTTCCGTCTGTGAGTAGTCTGGGAGGAAAGCAGACTTTGCTGCTCTACACGAGTGCTGGTTCCACCGGAACAATGCTCAACACTCGTGCCACAAAACCATGCCCTGGCCAGGACCGTCCTGAGTGCACGCACTTGTACCCCAGGTTGGACACCCACTGTAGGAGTGCCCCTTCTTCGTCCTACTCACAGCCTGCTAACCTTGAAACCCTATTCCCGCAATGTGATCCACTTTTTTTTCCCTTATTTCATGTCTGTCCTTTCCAAGTTTCACATGAATGATTTATATATATTTTAAGGGGTGGTTTCCAAATCATCACACCCTTTCACAAAGGTTTCCTTTTTAACAATTATTTAAATAAATAATTAGGCTTCCCCTTTTAAAGAATGTTTATGCATATTCTTTAATCTCTCTTTTAACCAAAGGATTATAATATCCTTTATTTTCTCCCCTTTTTAATTCTAAAAGGTTATTTAATAGATTTATTTTCTCTTGGGGAAAAAGTCATATAACAATTCTCCCCCTGTAAATTAGCTGCTGTCCTCAGTAGCACAAGATAAATCTACATCACAACTCAGAAAACACATAATCAATAATTGAAAAAAATGTTATTAAGAATAACCATTCTTCATAATAATTTTTATATATTTACTTCATCTATATTTTCTTCTCTTAGTTCATAGATATCTCCCTTTTCCAATTGTATTTTAAGTTAACAAGTAATTACAAGAAAAACATTTATTTGCAATGATGACAGCTATATATATACATACATATTAGGAATTTACAATGAAAGAAAATAATGGTATTTTATGTGTTCACCCTCATATTTCAACCTTGTCAATTTTCTCTCATGTAACCAATTTTCTTTAATATAAATATTATAATCACTTACACGTAACTTCAACATTAAATCTATAAAATTATTATCATGTGTTGACATACATTTTCATTATGAATAATATGCATAACCCATACTATGTGTTTAATCAATCAACTTTACCATTTTACCCACTCGTAACTCCTTCAAAGAATGCAATACTTACTATGCACATCTAGTACTATGTGGCCACTCATAAACTTATAAAAGTATAATCTATAACATCAACATACATTCCAAGATGATATTCATGCATTCCGGACTACATGAATATCCTCCTTTCATATATCAAAATCAATGTAAATGAAATCTTAACCCTAGATAATAAGGAATATGTACAAGGTTATTAGGTTGATCAAGTCCAATAACCTTAATCAAAAGAAAACAACAATACATTATGACTACCCATAGGGTACTTCATAAAAAAAATAAAAAATACTAAGTCCAGTCTTCCCTAAATTCCTATACCAAATACAATTAAATGGATACTAGTACACAATTACCCTTAAATTATTATTTCATAAGGTAACCCAATTAAACTATGGGAAAAATTTAGAATCCAATAATGTAAATTATCACATTTCTATTAATATTAAAGAGTGCTTATAACACCTAATCTAGTCATAAGATCTTTCAACATATATCACTTTTTCAAAGACTCATAGGTAAATAGATTCAAAATAAGAAATGACCAATTCCAACTATGTGACATTTGTTAGACTTCTCAAGGCTATAATTTGTATATCCATGTATCTAGGATGCATAATTCAAGTATATTTGTTGTCTAAATTTGGTTGGAATAGATAGTCTCTCCTCTTGTAAGATTTGACATGTCCTTGAATCTAAGCCTAAGAGCTATTTGGCTCCATATCTTATAATAATGCGGTGTTATTCTCACCAATTCATTCCAAACACAATTTCAAGTTTAAAATATGAATCTAGGGACCTATGGGTTATGGGCCCATAATGTACTTAAAATAGTTATATGTCAAAAATCCTTGTGTAAATAACATATCAAACATATTAAAGCCATTTTCTCAAAATAGGCACATAATTAAATAGAAATTAGTTGACAAGATACTATCTTTATTATGAAAACAACCTCCTTGTGTAAGAGGGTGATATCTAATTCTACAAGGAGTAGGTCAACACTAACTTGGTTTGACAAAAAATATTTTAACAAGGCTAGTAAAATAAAGATATTCTTGATTTTTCTTTTAACAAATTCATTTTTAATAGTATATTTTACAATTCAAGTCTCCTTAATTTAAAGAAAATCTCTACCAAAATCTAAATTCAATGGATTTACCCTTTTTGTTGAATGAGGTCCATGCCACATATTGTTGGTATCATTAGTTTTTTTTTTTGCTTCCAACATCATGTATATGTTTTCTCTCTTTCTTCTAAGATCAATATTATGTAAATGTTGTTGTCTATCTATCAAAATCTTTGACACATAAAATGAAAACATCAAAAAAAGAGAGGATTTTATAATTTTAAATTATAATCATTTTTCAAGTAAAGTGGATAAGGCCTAATAATATGTGTATGTCATTGTATTTATAAGTGGTTTATTGGTGACCGGTTTATTGTTGATGATAAATCTAATCATTTTTTATTTTTTTACCTTGATCCTCTTTCTTTATGAACTACAATGATTAAAATACTAAAAGGATAAATACACAAACTATTACAAATTACGATAGAAGAGAGGTTTGAAATACTAAAGCATAATTGTTTGAATATTTTCAGACCTTCTAAATTGTCTCTCATAAGCTCATAGTATTAGTCATCTTCAAGATCAAAGTTTATTAATGCAACCCAATATATCATTATCAAAACATAGTTTGATTGTTTTATGTTGTTAGGGACACACGAGGGAGAAGGAAAGTGTATTGAAATATCACCCCAAATTCAATCTAATTATTTCGCAATAAGAAATTCAAAGTTGAACTATTTGTATTTGTTTTTCTTCACTATGCCCACCATCACAAAGTTCCTTATTGGTACTATCTATCAAATTATATAAATCTATGTGAATTTGAGGTAACTATTTCAAATGGTTCTCCGATGGATAGAAAATAATTTATTTATAGGTATCATGTTGTTTAACTAATAGTTGCATATAGTTTGCATGGAGAATCCCTTCATTGGGCACACGGCTCATCAGGTCCTGCGTTTTGAATATTATGAGTTAAAAAGCTCACTATTAGAAGTGAATCTAGTCAGCATGATAAATTAATTTAAAAAAAGAACATATTTTCATTTATTTTAGTGAAGAAACAAAGATGTTCTCATAGTTATTCATATGGATGTTATGAATACATCAAAATGACAATAGCAATGTCAAAGAGCTTCTCAGATAATTCCTAATCTCGTCTTAATGCTCCTGAAACTAAACCAACACCATAATGACATTCACAAATATTAGCAGACACTGGATACCATAACGGTATTTTCCACCCGAGAACTGGCATTCTCTTCATCGTTCGAGGCAGTAAGGCGTAAGCAGCGAGGAAATGTTTTTACCCGTTCTGGAGTAACAACGAACAATGTAAGACAAAGTAGACTCGGCAAGCTTATGAAATACGCTCAAAATTACAGCTCAGCATGTTAATCTTCTTCAATTAAAACTAAGCAAAAGGAAAACAATTATATCAGTTGGAGAGGGAATTTGAGAAAGCCCGGGACGAAGGAATATGTATTATCCTCGACAGGAGGAACCGTGATCAGAATCCCTCTATTTTACTTTATTATGGAAAACTTAAGAAGGGTATCTCCAATTCATGCCAAAATGGGGTTTATAGATTTCTGCTTCTTATCAACAGCGTAACCAAGAAAGTGATTCTTAGACAAACAACTCACACAAACCATGGCAAGCGGCGTACCCCAAGATTAAGCACAAATGGGCAGAGTTCGCCAGAAGAATATTACAAAACCCTACCAAAAACACCAAAAACCAAACTCCCTGCAGCTGCCTAAAGTAGTGCAGATTGCTTGTTAAAATATTGTATGGAACAATATACGTGTGCTCTAAGCTCTATGCAATACGCTCCAAGGTCTCTTTTGAAACTACACCTTTCACCTTTACAAAATTTATGCAGATCCTAGAGAATGCCTTTGGATATGTGTGTGATTACAATGAATTAACTTCTGTTCATTAGTTTTCTAACTCAATGATTATTCCTTCCTATGGAAGGATACTATGTTTTGTATTGAGATTGTGCCAGCATAGATCTTAATTAATCAAACACATTTAGAACTGCTTTTTTATACATATGGCATAGGATTTTAATTTTCTTGACATGCAACCGAATGTATCACTGGTCTACAACTTCTTATTTAGTTTAGATCAGTCCAGCATAAAGTCAATTCTTCTTATGAGTGTTGAGACTACCTCTATCACTTCTTCAGATTTATGAATAGTAATTTACTAACAAACGTCTGGATGCATTCAATTGTAAGTTAAACAAAGCAATGAACTAACAGAATTGTACAGTATCGCTGCAATTTAATCTTTGGTGATTTTTTTTTTTTTTTTTTAATGTCTAAGAAAGAATGTCGTTTGAAATAATTATCTTTACTATAGATAAACTTGACTTATCAATTTAGTTAACACAAAGAAATTAGGAGAAGACAATATTGATATGTATCAAATGG
Organism: Sequoia sempervirens; assembly: GCA_007258455.2. Lineage (NCBI taxonomy): Eukaryota > Viridiplantae > Streptophyta > Pinopsida > Cupressales > Cupressaceae > Sequoia > Sequoia sempervirens. The sequence goes on along the minus strand of VDFB02013389.1, from coordinate 22,933 downwards.
TTGTCAGTCATATCCTGAACACAAGTGTGATCATTATATTTAAATGTCAACTGTCATGGTTAATTCTGAAATCTAGGTCAACATAGTGTGAAGAAGGTATACTTGTTTATAAAGCAATTGATTGTAAATCCCAGTTGCTGTGACAACATCGTTCCAAGGAAAATAATTGGTGAAACAATTTGCACACAGGAACCTATAATGAGTGCTATATGAGCCTGGTTTAAGAAACACCTTTGTCCTCAGAAAAATAAACTAATAGGTTATTGCCAAAATCACAGTTTAAGTTCAATCTTTTTAGAAAAAAACGTCAATCTACACTGCCCTAATTCAAATGCACATTCAACTGGAAAAATCGTCAAAAGTGTCGTTTATTGCAAAAAAATGAATAACAATTCTCCACCGAATGTTCATAGATTTCAGAGGGAAGGAGAACTTCAATGGTGGTTTGTAAAGTAATTTAAAGTGGATCTTACAATCTACTGCCGAATTTTTGAAGGTCAAAGAACTAATTGGAATCAATGGTAAACAATTTCAACTGAAAATTTTGAAATTCACAGTAAACTTAATCTACTCAATTTTTTTGTTTCTAATTTTTTTGATTTTTTAGATTTTTTTTGTTTTTGTTTTTTGAGTTAAAAGAATTTTACTCTATTTATAGAGTAAATGTTAATTTTAAAATGATTTCAAGTGAAAAATGGTTTATGAATTGAATAATCAAAGGGGAAAAGTTTTTTTTTTACTCTTAAGTGAAAGGTGGATATTTTATGGAAACCCTAAAATTTGATTTATCTCTGTTAGTTATTCCATTTTTTCTATTTAACTTTTGAGCATAATAAATAATCAAGAATTTCAATTCATGTATAAATTATTATAATTTTTTGATTTGACATATATATTTTGTAAATAATAAATGCAAAAAAATAATATTACTCTTAGGATTGATACAGGCTCTGATACCAAATGAAACGTGACTAATTTCCAAATTTAAAATACAATGATTTAAATTGTTTCCTCAAATTAATTCCAAAACTTTTTATGCACACATTTTTATAATAATTAAAGTTTGAGTAAAGACTTTGAAATTAAATGCAATAAATTATTAATTCAATAAACTCAAATATTTGAAACAATTTTTATTGCTCAGATAATTTATCAACATTAATACTTATCTTTGAAATGTGCAGAAGAAACTCCCAACTATTGCTGGAATGGTCCTTGGTTCAGCCTCTTCCGTCTGTGAGTAGTCTGGGAGGAAAGCAGACTTTGCTGCTCTACACGAGTGCTGGTTCCACCGGAACAATGCTCAACACTCGTGCCACAAAACCATGCCCTGGCCAGGACCGTCCTGAGTGCACGCACTTGTACCCCAGGTTGGACACCCACTGTAGGAGTGCCCCTTCTCCGTCCTACTCACAGCCTGCTAACCTTGAAACCCTATTCCCGCAATGTGATCCACTTTTTTTTCCCTTATTTCATGTCTGTCCTTTCCAAGTTTCACATGAATGATTTATATATATTTTAAGGGGTGGTTTCCAAATCATCACACCCTTTCACAAAGGTTTCCTTTTTAACAATTATTTAAATAAATAATTAGGCTTCCCCTTTTAAAGAATGTTTATGCATATTCTTTAATCTCTCTTTTAACCAAAGGATTATAATATCCTTTATTTTCTCCCCTTTTTAATTCTAAAAGGTTATTTAATAGATTTATTTTCTCTTGGGGAAAAAGTCATATAACAGTCCTAGGAAAATCCGTGATACGTTAAGTAAGAGTGATGGCTATGTGTACAAAGCGAAGGAGATCAATGATGCTAATTCAAAAGTAGATAAATCTGATGATGATGTTTTAAATATGCGAAGATGAAAGGAGAGATAATGGATCATGGTGTGAAGGCAATAAATTTATGACCCAAGTTCAAAGTTGAAGATCACAAATGGCTATGTCAGTATGAATGCAGGTTAGGTCTGGTAGCCGACACAGTGAACAAAATTAATTGGTTCAACTGCTCTAGTTACCATTAGACTGATGATATGATTTGCAGAGCGACGACATAGATTGCAAAGGTAATTGAGACTAGAATCAAATCGTGTATACAAGGATATGGCATTAAATGCATATTAGGGTTAGGGTTTTGTAGGTTGCCATGTTTAGAAAATTCAACGAATCAAAATCTGATGGCGTATGGCTCAATGTATGGTAGCTTGCTAAAGAATATTGTGAGTAAAGGAAACCCTAACAGAAATTTCTAGATTGTCAAATTTGAATATGCAATTAATTTGGACAATGGTGCATGGCTCGAGGTAATTATTGCAGGTCGGTATGAAAAACAAGACAATTAGGAAATTGTCTAAGTGTTGGTTGAGTTGATGTAGTAGAGAGAGAAGGTGATATGAATAGCAGATAGAGAATGCACAAGTGGTGAATGAGTAGAACCCAAACAAAAAATCAGAGATCTTTATTAGGGTCAACATTCAAGGTGCAGAAAAGAAAGAGGTGTAGAGCAAAAGATTGAGTTGCAAAGATTGGAACAAAGAATTAAGCAGTTGCAAATTAAGTTGCAACATAGAATTGTATTCAAAAGAAACATTGTAATAGTAAATGTAATTGGTGGGTTCCATCAGATATCTGGGTAGGTGCTCCTAAAACTAGGGGATTGGAGTCTCCTTAGGGTTGGTGCCCTTAAACATTGTAACAAAACATTTGCATTATGAGGCTGGATTAGGACAATAGATCCTAACAGCATTTCTCACCGTGGTTTTTCCCATCTTGGGTTTTCCACGTATGTCATGTGTTATGGGGTTTTATGTGTGTGTATGTTTATCTCTCTGCCTTTTATTAAATCTGCATAAAAGACTAAAAGGAATTAGTTTTAATTGATCTATTGATTCAACCCCCGCTCCCCTCCCCTCCTCGCCCCTTCTCCCCTCAGTAGATTGTTGTGTTCCAACAAATTGTATGTAAAGGCACTAGATCAAAAATACAAAGGGAAAAGTGTTATAATATTTGAATAGAAACATGACAAAATTGTTTATGTAAAATTAGCATCCATAGTGTGATATAATCTAGCCACCATATTCATAAAAGAGAAGTATGAAGGGCATGGGACGGGTCATGATTCAATTGTATTGTAGTTGTCAATGATGACTTATAGCCACATGGTTGAATGGAGGCATACATCGCACAAAATAGTGTAATAATTTATGCCATTAACCTTTCTTTTTTGTAGGATTTTTTGATTGCATGATCCAGGAGCCGTAATTAGTAATAATAACTTTTATGCTTCAATGCAAGTTAAATATGTTTTCAAATGTGCCAAATCTTCAGTTGCGTGCAATGATAAGACATCAATAATTAAGAATACGACACTCATCAACCCTCCATAGGCTGGAAAGTGAGGTTGAGGTTATTAAAAGTTCATATTTCATCATCGTCCACATCGTCCATTCCAGTACAGGGTATTGTGCTTATATCAGGGAGATCTATTCTCCTATATTTAAATCTCAAATTCAGCTTTTAGGGGATGAAAATAACTGCGGAAGGGAAACTTTTTGTGTATGTACATTGCATGAAAAGGTGGTGTATTGAAATCATAGGTTCTTTCCAAAATTAGGGGGACATTGTTCCATCAAGTTATTCTATTTGCATCACAGCCATAGTGGAGGTGGCAAAAAATCTCTTGTCTATGGGTGGTAGCTAGCTTTAAAAGTGTATTTTGATCTAGGGCAATTTTCTCTTGATGTGGAGGACAACTCTTACTGGCTTCTCAGTATGGCATACCAACCCAAGAACTTAAGGATTCCTTTCGGAGTGCAAAATTAGGAGCTGTCGTTTAATGGGTATCTATCAAGCATAGAGCTAGGCCAAATTTTTAGCATTTATTGTCCAAGTGTGGTTGAGTGCATTCAAGACATACTTGGTGAAGATATCTATCAACCTCAAGCTCCTCGCCTCATTTTCCCATCCCAAGTACTGTCGATTTTTGTGTATAACGTCCTAGATCTTTTGCGATGCTTTGAGTCTCTAGAGACAATAGTGAATGAAGTGGTCCAAGGGCAGCTTTTGAGTGATAATGTTTTGTTACGCAATGTGCATATGTATGACTTTAATAAAGGGAAGGTATGGGTTGGTGGGATTTTTCCAAAATGCTATTTAAAACACAGGAGGGCGTTTGTTGTTGTTTATGATGTCATAAAACAAGCCCTGTAAATGAATTGCACTTGAAATCTCAATAGGTTTCTGGAGAATCATTCTAAATAAATTGGTAATCAGCTAGTAAATAAAATTAGAAACAAGTACTTTTCCATCTCTTTTCTTTGTTCTCATCACAAGCATCATAACATGAATGCCCTTCCTTTGCTACATGCATCAGACCAAGAAAATGAGATGAATGAAAATTCTCGGGAGTGACAAGATGAGAATTTGGTGGTAGATTGTGAGATGCAGGAGTAAAACTTTGAAATTCATGGTAATCTGGGAGCATTTTGATGTAGCCACAATGGTATATTTGTAACTATGTAATCTCTATCTGATATTAGATAGTCTTCTATTTGCTTCTCTCAGAAACTACTCTAACTCCTTATAAGAGCTAGTGTTTATTTCTAGCATTTTGTAATCATCAGACATTAGTGCTTTCATGATCGTATCTTTGTAAATTTTTTGTTAATATAATATAATATACAGGCTAAAGCCTTTTACTGAAAAACAAATATATATATTTTTCCCCCAAGAAAATTTGTCAATAGAATTTTTTTTTTTTTTAGAATAATGCAAGATTCACTGTGTTTTTATATCTTTTCCTAAGGGGGGTTTCTTAAAGTTACCCTTGTTAAAGAATAATCTTTTCAAATTAATTATTTTTTTAAATCATATTCAAATCCAACTCATCCTAGTATGTTGGTTACATCTAAGCACCTTGTGATCCTTTATCATTTACACCATGGATCCTTGGTTTGAGAACTTTATCATGCAAGATAGAACCCCTATTCTTGCTACCATTTGTGAATCTAATCCAAAACCCACAGTCAAAATCAAAGAAGCTCCTAAAACTATACATCTATTAGATGAGATCATTTATCCCACTCAAACAAAAATCATTTTGTTGATCATGATGATAGTCTTGTAGATCAAGAAAAACATCTTGGTGATAATAAATTTGATGATGAGATTGTTGTACATAAACTTTTTTCCTTCACTTACATCTATGAAAGAACCTCACAATAAAAACCCAATCAATATTTAGTCATTGTGTAAAACCTACATACATTAGTTTTCCTTATGATACTTTAGATAGAGGAAGCACTAGTCTAGAGAAAGGTCCTTATGTCCAACCCATGTTTCCAAATGAAACCTCTTGTGGGTACTTTGTATCCTCCACATTCTATGTAGATCCTTCATCTTACTCCTTACACTCAAACATATCCTATCCATCCATCCAAAACATTAATCCATATTCCAAACCCAACAAATCCAAATCATCATTTTTGGATTTCCTTTGAGGACTATTAACAAAGGAAGAATATCCATCACATAAATTCAATGATTTGATAATCCCAATCTTATCCAAGAGTCATATGGTACCATGCATATCCAATAAATAGCACAATAAAATAAAAATCCTAGCAACATGCTCATCCATGATCAATTGCCACTATGCAAAGTTGTTATCAATCCTAAGCCCATTACACATGGACAAGAACATCCTAATATCATGCCTCCCTATGAGACACCATCACATGATCTTGTGTCTATCCAACCTATCAAAAATTATCCTATTCATATCCTTGTCCAAAATCAAACATTACCATACAAATCAATGTCCACTAAGCCTATCCAAGAGTCTCCTATCCTAATCTTAAGTCAAAATCTATTTGTCTGTGATCCAAATCCTATCCAATAAACTTATATGTTCGTCCTAAATCAAGAGATATTCCAAGAAACAAACCCAAACTAGGTTCAAACATGTCCTCGACCAAGCAAAGGTCAAATTATCTAAAATCAAGATCAAATCATTCAAAAGAAATCCATCCAAGTTACTCCCATTTATGATCATGATCCTAGCTATGATCAAGAGATCCAAGTTGACCCCTTCATCCAAATTTATGTTATCCAAAATCAAGAGATCCAAAATAATCCTATCCATCATCTAATAAAATTTTCCACCTATGATGAGAAACTTGGTCCCCATGAAAACATAGACAATCAAATAAATGATTGTGATCATATCACACAAAATTCTAATGAGTAGAGTGGTCATCAAGACCTTAAGTATATCAAAAAAGAGGACAAGAAAGTTATAATGATATCATTAAACATTTAGATGATCATGATACAAGTGTACATAACAAGAAAGCATTGGCATCACCTTATCAAATAAGATCAGGGTGAAAGCACAGAGTTGAGTCCACTTAAGGTGGAAGTTTCAAACTTAGAAAAAAACTCGAAATCAGGAAAAATGAAACGGGATCTCGTTTTGCATCGGGGCCTTGAGCCAAAAAAGGGATCCTAATCCATAAAAAAATATTTTTTATGCTTTTATGAAATAGGACCCCATTTTGAAAATGGGATAACGGGATCTCGTTTCATAAAAGCATAAAAAAGAAATAGGATCATGCTGCATTAAAGCATAAAAAATATATTTAATTTTTTTTTTTGAAGTTTTGGTTGGGTTTTTTCTTTTTTTTTTTGGTTCCGGAAAAGGCTTGGGGACCCGAACCTAAGCTTTGGACCTAGTTTGACTTGCAACTTGAAAGTCATGTCAATGTCACAAGACAATAGTGACTTTGGACATATGTCTGAAGACCTTTTTTGTAGAACTTTTTGATGAAATTAAAACCCATTATAGATGAGACAGTGCAAATTCCAAATATGTAATTTTTTTTACAATTGGATTATTTTTTCTATTTTTCAATCAATTTATGATGAAATTAGTCCATAAACTTGAAATATTAAGGTTTTTAGTATTTTATTAACTTTTTATTAAAAATATTTTTTTGAAAAATGAATTGTACGAAAGCGTACTTCAGAAAATTCTTTTCTATTTGAAAAAAAAAATGATAAGTTTAAGTCATCTTATACATGACGTACATGACGATTTTTCAGAACAACAAATATGGCCAATAAAAAATTAACAAAAAAAATATTCAATAAAAAATTACAAAAAAATATCGAAAGCATGCTTCAGTGAGTTACAAATATTTTCCCAAAAGGATTTAGAAAAATACGATTATTTAGGTCAAAATATGGATGACGTACACATGCATGGTATGATAAAAAAACAGTGACTTTTAAACAGAGGGTTTTAGAAATTCCTATTGAAAATCAATTTGTATCATCTGGGTATTAAAATAAATTACATATTTGGTTACTAGACTCTGAGTACTACATTTTATGATTATTGACTTTTTTAAAGATTCCATCTCTAAGTGCTTCAAATTTTAAGGTCAAATGTGACATTCTAAAAATCAGGGAAAAAACTTCCACTTTTTGGCCAAAAAGTGGACTCAACTTCTTGCACGCACACATCAATTACTTTTATCAAGTCAGAAATTCTCACAAATGGGACGATAACAAGCTCTAATCTTCCTTAGTAAAACACACATGGACTAGAATCATGCTTTGAAAACAAGTATCCAATTGCAAAAAAGATATGCAAAAGAATGAATTATCAAGGAAAAATATTGGGCTTCATGAGCAAGGCAATGTACATTATTTATGGTCAAGGAATTAGATACAAGTCTTCTACCAAAAACTTTAATGATGTTAGTGGTACTTCAATGATCACTGAGGCAACTACATCAACTAAGAAAATTGAGATAGGGACCATTCATAGCCCCTACAATAAGCTTGTTGCTAACAATCCTTTCACTTTCACCATCCTTGCCAACAAAATTTATCATCCACATCTTCCACCCCTTGATTAGGACCAACAAAATCATATAACATATAAATAAAATTCTCCAAATCAAACTTCTAAACCATATGAATCTAAAAATCAAGCAAAGCATGCAAAATCATTATGGGTCCCAAAACAAACCAACCCACTAAAATCAAACAAAACAAATTTTCCTTATCAAAATATGAAGGTACATCAAAAGATGCAGCCTACATCTAAAAATTTTCCACTACCTTCCAACTTGTACAATAAATTGTTCCTAATCACTATCCTTATCCCACATTCAATCATAATTCCAAATCCAAATTCCATAATCCACCATCTAAAGTTTGGTAAGTCAAAAATATGTCAAACCAATCTACATTGCATATTTTGTCCATCCAAACCCAATACATTGCAATCACCTAATTCCAAGGCCAACACCCCCCATCAAAATCCAAAGTCATGTTAAAAATCCAAAAAATCCAATACCCAAATCTATCTTGTGGTGACAACAAAACTTTACCATAAGGGCTATGATGGTACCTTATGGAAATGTAAACATCTATATAAGGAAAACTTAGTCATCGATGGAGATCTTTTCAACATCAAATGATTGTATAAGAGTACTTTAATCTTGACAAAACAACTACTTTAAGCAAAACATTGCTGGCATGTAATGAATAGTGCATCACCATTAACTATCTCAAATAGAAAAGGACTTATGAAGAATCCTTGAATATCAAGCTATTTGTGGCATCAAATAAATTAGTAAAGAGAAATCATTCATCCAATGATGAAATCCATTTCATGGTGCCATGGATAAGTACCATGATGAAAACCCATTTGTGGGCGTCATGTGTAAATAAATTGTCTACATACTTTGCACTTGGAGGAAAGTTGTCTCATCTATCCCTATCTTATCTTATTGTTCATCCTAATTCTCTCTCTCCATGTCTCCTTGTTATCACCCCCTATCATTGACTATGTTTAACATTGGTCTTGATAAGGACATTGATATTAATAAGGATTGAGGTATGATTTTTCTACACACTTTGATAAAATCTTGATATAGTGCATCATTCTCAACAAGTCTTTTACCCATCTTGTTATCACGTATACCATACAATGTATCCCTTTAGTCCAATTTCATGAATAATGCTTGCAAAGTGTGACCAACAAATTAGTATGGGATGATTACACTTGATCTATGAGGATACAAAGTATATTCATGCCACTAAACGCCAATCTAATAGAGATCATTCAAACAAACACTAAACTAGGAATTCATTAAAACTAACATGTTAAACTATGAAAGCTTCAAAACACCTACTCTAATCCATTGAAACTTATCCTATTGGGGGAGTGGTATCGCATTGATGTGGAATGACGACCCTTTCTCAATCCTAGGGATAAATGAGCTTGTTTCAATCAGTTTTATTGAAGAAAACTAATGAAACCATTGTGAGATGTGTGATGAAACATGATTTAGAGCTAAATGATCCTGATGTAAGCTATTTTAACATGATTTTATGCTAAGTTGATCAAGATGTGTGAATGAAAAGCTAATCTAAATGGATTTTAAGCTAAAAGATTCAAACCCTAATTAACAAATAAGCTAAATGTATGCATCTATGTTACCATGACAGCCATTAATGGAAGCTAAACTAATTAATGTAAGTAATTAAGCTAAAATGATACTAAATAAATGCTAAATATGAGTGTGAGTGTGAGTGATTTCAACAACATGAGTTTGCTCTAAAAAAGATGGATCCATTTGTCTCGAAATAGTGACATATTTATAGGAAAACAAATGAGAAATGGAGGGTTGAGATCAAAAAGGTTAATCAACAGTCAAGGACAAAAGAAGTTGGAGGCATGGATCATGGATTCTCATCAATGGATGAGAATCAATGATAAGATTTAATCAAGGGTCCACCTTTGTCCAAACAAACACACTTTTAACTTGCACAAGAGGTCACAAGTTAACTTGCACAAGAAGTTAAGTAAGTTTGTTAGAAAATGAATATTCCCCTTTTTCAAATGAGTGAGGAGAGAGAATATTCTTTGGAATATTCTCATGGGTGAGAGAAATAAATGTTTAGCAAATTAAAACAAAGTTTAATTATGCAAAAGGGGAAGGAATATTCCATAGGAATATTCCTTTTGGAGGAATGTGCAAAGGAGGAATATTCCCTTGGAAAATTCTCTTGCAAGTGGGGGGAATTAGATTTATTAGTAATTGAATAATTAAAACAATGTTAATTATGCAATTTTAGAAGAATTATATGATATTCATTAAATAAAATGATTTAATGAAAAGGGGAGACATGATATGACATTTAATTAAATAACTTAGGGTTATTTAATTAAATAAGAGGAATTAGGGATTTAAATTAAACAACTTGATGTATTTAATTTAATAAGACAAAATGTTAGCATGAAGGGGGTGAATTAACCTAATTAGATTAACTAGGTTAATAGATGCAAATGAAGTAATCAATTAAATAGGTAGGAAAATTTAATTAATTAAGTGAAAAGAGGATGGATTTTAGGAGGAAATGATGTTAGTATACTCGATTCGAGTGCATGATATCATTCAGAACATTTTTTCAGTGTCTACATTTTACCCCTCTTGGAAGCGAGGTACTTGCTACGTTGGTTCAAAGACTGATGCTCTTCAGATTAAAAACTGCTACCTAAATCAAAAAATAAAAAAATTCTAATTTTTTTGATGCTCCACTGCTGCCCTAGTGAAAGGAATAAGCTGGTTTCCTGCCCCCTCGAGAAATCGAGTGGAAATTTTGAATTTTGGGTTGATTTCTTGACAAAGGTTAAATGTTTCCCAAGGGGTTCGAAAAGGCTCCAAGATGCAAAAACCATGCCAAAAACGCAAAAAAAAATGATGCAAAATAAAGTGTTCTTATTTTTGGATGAAACTGTGTGAATTTTTGTATCAACGTTTCGGATCACACTCCATGATCCATCATTAGGATGCAAAATAAGCTTTAGTTTGGAAATATTGGTGAAAATGGTGAAAAACCCTAGCTTTATGGTTAAATTAGGGCAAAAAACCCTAAATAGGTGAGGAAGGGTCACTTTCAATTCATTTGTGCATTCACACCTTAGAGAATTCTTGCATTTTGAACTCTAACCCTCCAACAAAATGGCGCAACGAGTGCTCCAACGACACATTTCTGACCGGGTTTGTGAGTACTAAAGGCCTAAAGGCGTAGGACCATCGGTATGCAACTCGAAACTTGACTTGCATTTTGAATTTTAAGCGCATTTATTGCATTTTGAAATTTAGATTTAGGTGGCATCGCTATATAGCGACGCTATTTTTATAATCAACAACGTTATTTTGAACTTTAGCGACGCTACTATAATTAGCGATGCAATTCATGATTTGAATTTAGGGTTTCATATTTCAAATCATGGTGCATGTGTAAATAGCAACGCAGTCTCCCAATTTGAAATTTAGAATTAAGGTTTGCAAAGTTCAAAAGGAAACACATGTGTTATTAGCGACGCATTTCACAATTTGCAATTTGAATGCATCCAACGTTGTTGTTTGGAATTTGAGTTATAGCGACACTATCATAAATAGTGATGCTTTTGGCATTTTGCGGGATAAAAACTCCACTTAGCCATTTTTTGTGAATTTTGATGTCATGTGCTTCATGGGTGTAGGAGGTTATTCAACCTTTGATGTCTCGCAAGCACCATCCAACTGTGTTGTTCAGACTCGATGATCTGTTTGAGTTGCGATAGGAGCACCTAGGAGAGATTGGTTTCTGGTACGTTGCCTGCATGCCCATCGTGTGAACCCATTTGGCGATGATGATAGTACTATGTGATCGATGGAATAGCGAGACCTCATCATTCCACTTACCTACTAGCGAGGCGATAGTGACATTGGAGGATGTATGGCGGATTCTACAATTGTCGATACATGGTGAGCATGTGATCTATGATATTGATGCCAGCTATGATGCTTGCCATGAGGTTCTTGACCAGGAGCCCATTGTCCTGGTCAACTCCCAGATTGACCTCAAGATGTACAGAGGTTGAGCGTCGACCTTCAGATTGATCATAGCTGCAGCGATTTCAAGTTTGGTTGCTCCAAATCGACAGAGTAGAGGATTTAGTCCAAGATGGGGGCTAGCATGGCACATGATGTTGTTTAGGAGGACCCACTATGCCAATGATGCTAGCCTCCCTTCACCATGATATGCATGGCCAATGATGCTAGCCTCCCTTCACCATGATATGCATGACTTCATGTATTGTGATGGGAGAGTGATTGGCACATGGGTCACCCTTCTCAACATATGGGCCTGGAAGCACATTGTCATGCTTCGACCAATTGTTCATATGGTAGATGTGGAGCCAAATGATCCAATTGTCTGGCGGTATAGAGGTGTCATCACATTGTAGCACATAGAGCAACTCGGCATTCTATACTGGCATCGAGTGATCGACAATATGACAGTGTTCAGATGGCGGTTGTGGTTATAGATGTTAGCTTGGTACGATGATGTTTAGTAGTTGTTCTTTTCTCAACAGACTTGGTATATGCAGGGTTGAGAGCACATGATGATAGAGAGGTACCTGCCTGATAGGGTTGCTAGATAGTTTGGAAAGAGGCAGGATAGGCCTGATGATGCATACACTGCTATTCTTTCCAGGTCAGCTCGAGAGACTGCATGGGGACACATGATCCCAGCCCACAAGGTTGTCAAGGGCTTTAGTTAGTGAGTTTCTAGGCCATGGGCCTATGATCAGGAATAGGAAGATGCATAGACTACACCTACATATGATGCATGGTCCGTACCCCCTTCTAGATTGACAAATCCAACAAGTATACCTTCACAAGGGAGGCCAAGAGGGAGGGGCGTAGGCAGAGGTTGAGGCCAGTGCAGGATGGACAAGGTAGAGGACAGGGCAGAGGTCCTGATGACAGGGGAAGAGGACAAGATGGCTAGGATGGACAGGTCCTGGGTGCACCACCATTGCATCAACAACCACAATACAGTAGAAGCCACCACAACAACCACCGTCAGGGCCAGATCCCCATGATGCACAAATACAACAATTACAACAATAGCTACAGGTGGTTACAACTAAGCGAGATCAAACTTGGTAGTAGATATTGGCCATTACAGCTGAGAGAGACCAGGCTCGACAATAGGTACAGGAAGTCACAATTGAGAGGGATCAAGAGCGTTAGCTCAGACAGACCTTCGATATGTAGTTGGCACAAGAGGTCGGGCAGCACCAATAGTTAGAGGATATGACAATCGTGTTGGGTGAAAATTATGTAATCAGCTTTTTGATAGATTACACAACTAGGACTTCAACCACAGCTATGTGAGATGTGAATCTCTCCTCTCAAAAAGGGGAGGTGCCCTTCTTACTCCTAATAGAAGCGATAGTAAAACAAACAAGTAATTACAAAATGCACACAATACTTACGAAGGGGGGGGGTGTGTTACATTCATCCTTCTCTCTTTTTTCAGAGAAGATGTTTACAATGCTTCACTGTTGGAAGTTCTTAATTCACAATAACTTTAAACTAACAATGAGCAGTAATGCCAATACCTCTATCTTGTCAAAGCAAAGCGTAGAGGTACCAGAAGTGATTAACAGTAAACTAGTAAAATAAAAGGGAAATCTCACAAAGGCACAAAGTCGTTCCATAGCTTTTTCAATGGTGGATCTGTGAAAAGTGTGTCGTTTGTCACGTTAGAAGCACAAAGTCTTCTTAGATGCAGCAATTCCTCGAACAGTATGAACAATTACAAGCACAAAGTCTTGTAGATCATCCAACCAAAGTATCCAAAGAGCATGAACAATTACAAGCACAAAGTCTTGTAGATCATTCAACCAAAGATAAACAAAACACAAATGAAAATCTAAATAAAGGATGTAACGCAAAGTTTACATGAATTACTTAGAGTCCTTCAGATTCCATAAGCTAATCACCACCAAATGAGATCAATTCACAAGATTATTGAATCCAACACAAATTATGGTTTGCAATCTTCTTCTTTATTGATCAAATTTCATTCACAAAGCATGAACACAAAGTTTCACAATTCTGCTTCAAAAAGGGCAGCACTTCGTTGCAAAATACTAAAGGATGAATTTACAATAGAAATCCCTCACATTATATAGAAAGAGGGATGAGCAAAATTAGGAATCTAATTGAGGAAATCAAGGAAAGTTAGGTGAGAGATTTAAGGAGATCTCACCTAACTTTGACCAAAGTCAAAGTGTAATTTGTTTTCAAAAGATTACATCTTCGAACTTGGTGCGATTACAATTTACAAAAAGACATCTAAGATGTCAGGAAATATTTACAAAATGCATAAAGGGATGCACCGGAAATTTCTGACACTAGAGATCAGGAACCTTCTTCATGTTTCCTTGCTTTGGGCGCAGAAGTCTTCATATTTCTTCCTGGTCTCCTACATGAACTTCTCATCTAGACCAACGGTGTAATCCACAATGGTGTGAATTCTCGTGATCGATCTCATGGAAAATGAGTGAACCTTCTTGCACCTGTCAAGATGCATTTTCAGGTTATCCAATGTGAGCCTTGTATCACAAATGACGTTCAGTGAGGCTTCTGAAAAGTCTGAAGTGTCAATCAACTTCATGATGGCTTCTTTGAAGATCTGAGATATTTTTGTGGCTGGCAGGAAGATACGATTCTCTTCAAGAAGTTGACCCGGCAACAGCTTAATACCTTTTTCAAGAATAACACAATGTCCTTCGACATCTTCCTGCACTTGGTGGAGAACTTTCGTAAGAGATTGAATTACTTGAATTCGATGTTTCAAGGATTCTCTTACCTCAATGAAATTTTCCTTTTCAGGAATTACCCCGACTTCCACCAATTTATTGAGCTTTACCTGCTTCATCTGTGACCACGATAGCAAGCATTTTTCCATATCTCTACGCTACTGGGAAAGTACACTTTTTTCTTTATCAAGCTCTGTGGTGAGCTTGGCCAACAAGATAGTTTTCTCATCCGCAGCAATTATGATCTGAGATCCGTGTTCTATGATCTTCTCAATGAAATCATACAACACTCTGCCTTTGGAGGCAAAATTCTCAACTTTCTTGACAATTGGGTCTTCAATACTTACCACTGTCATCAGTTGTGCATTAGTTGGAGATCCTGCAAGTCTCTTTACAACAGTGGCATAATGCTCTGCCCTCTGCTTGTACATATTGCGAGCTTGCTCCATTTTATCCAGTCTTCCAGCCAAGATATCCAATGTCACTTGCACGTCAGCCTTTGCACTTTCATTGGTAACCTTGCTAAGTTGAACTTTTGTTACCGTGTAGTCCTCCATATTGACATCACCTTCTTCTTGCGGTGGTATGCTAATTTCCATATGCTTGTTGCTAGTCTTGTCAACGTTCAGCCTTGAGTATACTTTTTCCTTTTTCTTCCCTTTAGCCTTTGGAGGAACTATCTCTTTGAGGTCGAGCTCTTCTGGAGAGATCATTTGCTTCTTCCGCTTCGACACTTGAGATATAAGCCAAGGGGGAAGGAAGGAGGTGTGAACTTCTAGATTCACTGTCAACTCAGTTGTCATCGTCACTTCCGAAGTTATTGTCACATCTGAAGTTACCATGGGTATTGTGACAATAGGAGAAGTGTTTGTGATCATTGCTCCTGTAGATTGCACATTGAGCTGACCACGCATTGACTCATTCATGAAATGATTGAATTCATTTTCAGAAGTGATATCATACGTTGGTGAAGACAGGCTAGGAATGGATGATGGAGGACTTGACAGTATATCAATCGTATGAATGCTTGTCACTGAGGGAGTATCAAGCGGGGTTGATGCTGCAGGAATAGTGGATATCTCAACTGCAAGAATGCATGTGATAGGAATGGGTGACGAGGGAACAGGAAGTGGAGGAGTTCTTGAACTTGGAGGGGTATGAGGAACACTAGAAATCATAGGCGATGACATTCTAGGAATTTCCTCAACCACATTCTCAGGTGGAGACGTAGTTCTTTCTTGATCATGCCTGGGTTCCTGTTGATCACCCTCTTGTCTCTCCGATTCTGGTTCACCTTCAGAATCACCTTCAAATTCTTCTTCAGAATCTTCTTCAGACTCTTGCCTTCTTTCAGAAACCTCTTCTGCATCGGAGTCTGCTTCTAATGAGTCTTCATCTTCAGCTGATTGATCACTGGAAGTACCTTCTTCATCGGAATCTATCTCCTTTGGAATGGAATTTTTACCTTTAGAGCGAGATGGATCGGATTCCGTGGTTTCTCCTTCTAGGACAGACTGGGTATCTTTCTTGCCAACAATAAACTTGATCCTGGGACCTCTTTGTGAAGAAGTGGGAACAACTACTGATTTATTTTTCATGCGGAGTTCTTGCTGTCGGCGAGCTTCTGCTTCGGATTCTTCTCCTTCTGAATCTGTTCTGAAACTTTTCATTTCATAACCATGCTTATGTAGCCATTCTACAGTGTTGTCTAGGATTGGCTTCAATCTCTCTCTCATGCTGGTAATTTATTTCCTAGACCATTGAATTGCAGGCAACGGCCTTTTAGAAACCTCTTGTTCATCATAGACAGCGTTCATGATATCGCCAAGATCTGTAAAATCCTTTGGTAGGTCAGCAATATCAATGTCTCTGATCTGCTGAACTGTCAACCTGCAATAATCCATTTTGCGAATGGCTTCTTCATCTGTACAATCAGCCCAAATGTCTTCAAAATGGTATTTGTGATGATGGCCCTTTTGTAATTTCTTTCTGACATCTCGGTAATCAAAATCAAACCTATACCTATAGGTCTTGATTGTCATGATCTGCATTTCAGCATAAACAGACTTGGCTTTTTGTATAGTTGGGATAGTATATCTACCGATTGTCAGTGGGAACTTGAATCCACACTTGTGGTTACTTCTTCATTCTTTATGCACTAAAATCAGCTATCTGCATGTCTCCATGAGAACCCACTTATCTGAAGGATAACGTGGCAACATGTAAGGACAGCCAATGTAGCACCCTACTCTCAAATAAGTAAACATTGGGAATTGCATAAACAAGCATTCAACTTTGCTTACCACCTTATAAGCCTCATCAGATACCCTCCTCCTTTCGAGAGCTGGATCAAAATTGAAAAGAAAAGGTGCGAAGAAATCATTTGTAACCTGCCTGAAGTGATGAAAGCTTTCCTTCAGTTCCAGTTGATAGAAAAATATGTACACAGGTACCATCATCTGATTTCCTTTTGTGGATAGACCTGGAAATTGTCTCATTACAGTTGCTGCGTACACCAGGTAAGAAGTCATATAGAATTTCAATGTGGAAGGCACATTGATCAGCTGCTCATGTATTTCATCACTGACCTGTTTGCCCCAGTCAATGTGCACCTTTTGTCTTCTTATAATCCTGATGTATTCATACATCCAATCATGAAAAGTGGATGATTCAGGAAAGCCTTTTACTCTGCTTAAAAATGTAATCATATCTTTGACGTCATATTTGAAATCACTTCGCAGGAGTCTCTTTGGCCATCTGGAAATAGATTGTCTAGGCTTCTTCAACCATTGAGTATTTATTAGGTTTTTAGTCTTGTTGGGATCAGCGTCAAAGACTTCTTGTGCTTTTTGTATAAAGATGTCAATGTATTTCTCCATTTGAGGAACCTTAAACACAATGTCAAAGAAGTCAGGGTCGAGTCTTAAAATCTCGTGCCCAGAAGAATCGATCACACTTCTACTTTCCCTGATGTAATGAGATGCCACTTGAAGGACAAATTCCATATTATGTGCAGCAGTAGGAAACATAGCTACCAAATGTACGTTATTGTGTACAATTGCTCTCATTGGGTCAGGAAGAGGCTTCATCTCAGTTTGCTTTGCAAAATCAACCAAGTCTTGATGGCCAACTTCTGTGTCTTTTATTTCTTCCACCTTGGAGACCACTACAGTCGGTGGATAGACACCTTGATATTTATATTTCATTTTTCCCTTTGCTTTTGAAGAAGACGGAGGTTTACTGGTAGTCATCAAGAGCGACTGAATCTTTGATCAATCAACTTTGAAGATCCTGAAAAGAGACTGCAAGGTGTCGATCCAGAACAAACATTAGTCGTTAAATAGCATGGGAATGCGCGAAACGAGCAATGATGATGGGAAAGCGTGGAGCGGATGACAAGGCACGCAAAACGATGCACAAAATGGAAGGAGCGAGGTTTAGGACTGAATTGGGCAAGTTTGAAGTGTTTCAGGGAAAAAATTGTGAAAAGTGTAAGGGCGCACTTTTTCAGCGCCCTTACATTTTGAAGGATTCACTTTGATGTAGGGGCACTGAAAAACAACGCTCCTGCACTTTTCAGTGTTAGAAAAAATTGTGAAATGTCAGGGCACACTTTTTCAGCGCTATGACATTTCTCACAATGAAGTTAACAGTTGCTTTCTTGGCGTTGAAAAGGTGTGCTTCTTCGTTTGGGAAGGGCAATGAAAACATAATGCGATGCTTTGGCAATATGGAAGTATTGAGAGGGTTAGAAGCAACACTTGAGAATGTATTTTGAAGTGCATCAAATCTTCACCTATTTCCATTTCAAAGTATTGTCATAGGAAACGTATGAAGAGACCAAAATACGTAGGTAAGAACGGCTAAAACAAAAAGAGGTAAACGCGTATGTGCAAGAGGCCATCGCCAAAACAAATGATGGAATCAAGAACGCGTGGCAGTTAAACCATAACGCGACTAGGGCAAGAGGAAAGACGTGCTTGAAAAGTGACAAGACTCCACACCAAAGGCGAAATAAAGAAAATGCGTGGGTAGAAGAAAAACGTGAGAAGAAAACAAAGATAAACAAAAATGCATAAGTAAAACCTTAGATATGTACAAAAATAATGGAGAATGGAGAGAAAGCAAGGAGAACGACTCACCAAGAGAAAACGCGGAATTTAGTTAAGAGGAACTTCGAAATTCTCCAAAAATGTGTTTTGCAGCTTGAGAGGATTTCGCCCAGCAAGAAGGAATACAGTTGAAGATCATAAACAATGAAAAAGGAACAATAAAACACTTTTAAGTAAATGGTAACCCAAAAACCTAACTCAAGTCGAGCAATTAATTTAGTCGAGCAATTAATTTAGGCACAAAAAGTGGCACGATGAGCGAAAAATGTAAAACGCATGAAGAAATGCGCAGAGGAAAGAAAATGACTAAGTCTTGATAAAAAGTGTAATAGCGCACTTTTTCAGCGCCATTACATTTTTAAGAATTCACTTTCATGCAGGGGCGCTGAAAATCAGCGGCCCTGCACTTTTTATACTTAGCCAATTTTTGGCTTGTGAGTAGGAGCACACTTTTTCAGTGCAACTGCATTTTTCACAATTAACTAAGTACGAACAGTGAGACTTTGCGAAGGGGCTCGTTTCGAAGGTCTTCGCAAGGCGAACATAGGGGGACGCTCAAACCGTTTGAGACTTGGGAACACATTTCGAGGTGGCTTGGAAATCAATCTTGTTTTGTTTGTTTGAACCAAGGAATCCTAGGAAATAGACAAGCCAGAGGGTTAACCCGTGAACGAAGGCCGCTAGATTCTCGCGGATAACATGATGCGTGATTTCCAAGAACCAAGCATTCCTACATCAGCCAGGTCGTGATCCATTTATTATTCACTCGCACAGCAATAGGGTCACCCGTCAAGACGGGATTCAATAGGACATCCCCACAGAGCCCCAAATGTTCAAACAAGTTAGTAGGGGAGTCCATGCACATGGGGATAGTAGATTACAGTCGAAAGTATGCCCGCCGATGTGGGAGGAAATCCCAATCACATGGCCAAAGTGAAGGGGAGGAATAGAGGATGCATAAACTATGGTACGATACTCAACATGGTGAGCCCAACACAGGCTTGGGAGGATCACCATAGTGGACCCTATCGTACTAGCTATGGGATTTGGTTCGGAGGATGAGTAGGAGCAACCAAGGCCATGGAGGAGGAGGGTTGGTAGACGGAGGGGAGAGGCAGATGTGGAGATGGAGGAATCAGGGAGAGAGGAGGAAGCAATGGATGTGGACACCCCAACAGTGGACCCACTGGCCATGGTGCCATATGTGATGCCACCACCAAAGGACCTAGCGGTATTATTGGCAGGAGCCCTAGCTAGGCTACTAATTGTAGAGCACAGATTGTGGGAGTCAAAGGCTAATAGGGATAAACTAAAAATAGAGGTGGGGAGACTATAGGCTGAGGTGCAACAATTGTAGGATGCACAACGAGATGAAGACAGAGTGTTCAGGGGGCTGGTAGACAAGGCAGGGAGGCAGTTATTGGAGATACAGACTGAGAGAGATGATTTGAGGAAACAACTCACGGAGGCTCAGGAGAGAGCAGAGTGTACAAAGGCTGCAGTTGGAGAGGCAGGGGTTCTACTGGAGAGAGCGAAGGTAGCTAAGGCCTAGGTGCAGAGCCTGCAGGGGGAGAGGGATGAGGTCATGAGGAGGAGGTCGTAGGTAGAGGCACAGTTGGAGCAAATGAGGCTAGCACAGGAGGCCTGGGAGAGAGAGAGGTTGAGTATCACTCAGTAGAGGGACAAATATTGCCTGGAGAGGGATGTGGGTGGGGAACAGTAGTGAGAGAGGTCAATGCTAGGACCAAGGCATTGTACTATATGCTCACATAATATCAAGCCATCCCAGTTTTAGAACAGAGGATGCCACCCTACATTAGAGCAGTGACACAGGAACCAACACCCTCCCAATCAACTTACACTCACACCAGAGGGTACAATGACCATAGAGAGACTCCTCCTCATGGCTGAGGATCAGGCACAAACTCGCCATAGCCGTCAGATGCAAGGAGCAGTGGGTAGGTAGAGGGGAGATACAGGATCCTAGTTTTGACAGGTGTAGGGTGGATGATTTGCACGACATAGACTATAGAGATTCTTTTGCATAGATTGAGAAAATTGATTGATTGATTCATTTATTCTTTATTGATTCAGGACACTATGATGTGTCAAATGTATTCATCTGTATTTGATTAGTTCCTTACACTTGTACCTTTATTTGATGGATTAGATAGAAATTTATGGACTCTATGATGGACTGTTATTATGGATTTTCATGGACTTTGCACTATGGACCTTGGATGGACTATGTGATATACACTATATTTTTTGGTATATATATGTTATGCGATGGACATTGATGCAATATGGATGATTCCTATATGATGTTGTGTATGTTTATTATACTCATGTGTATGATTGTGATTATGATGTATGCATGTGATTACAATGGTGTACTCTTATGTTTATGTGGATGATATGGATTATATGCATTATGTCTAATGTTTTTGGATGCATGATGTAATGTAACATGATCTATGATTTGATGTATGCATATGAGATATGACATGACGATTGAGTATGATATGGATGATTGATTATGCATTTATGATGTGACATGAAAATATGTAATGGATGAAGATATATGAAGTATGCATATCCGACCATATTATGCATAGATGTTATGAATGTAATGAAATGCAATGTATGCAATGAAATGAACTAATATGTTTAGAAAAACAGCTCTAAACAACATGAAATGATAATAAAAATGGACTTAAGATGCAAAGAATAAAAAATCTATATTAATCTAAACAACTTAAGATGATGATAAAAATGATAATGCAGTGAAAATAAAATGAACTTAAGATGCTTAGAATAACAAATCTATATTAATCTAAACAACTTAAAATAATTATGAAAATGATAATGTAATGAAATGAGATGAAATTAAATCAACTTAAGATGCTTAGAATAACAAATTCATATTAATTTAAACAACTTAAAATGATGATGAAAATGATAATGCAATGACATGAGATGAAATGAAATGAACTTAATATGCTTAGAATAACCAATCTATATTAATCTAAACAACTTAAGATGATGATGAAAATGATAATGCAAGACATGAGATGGAATGAAATGAACTTAAGATGCTTAGAATAACAAATCTATATTAATCTAAACAACTTAAAATGATTATGAAAATGATAATGTAATGAAATGAGATGAAAATAAAATGAACTTAAGATGCTTAGAATAACAAATCTATATTAATCTAAACAACTCAAGATGATGAAAATGATAATGCAATGATAGGAGATGAAATGAAATGAACTTAAGATGCTTAGAATAACCAATCTATATTAATCTAAACAACTTAAGATGATGATGAAAATGATAATGCAATGACTTGAGATGGAATGAAATAAACTTAAGATGCTTAGAATAACCAATCTACATTAATCTAAACAACTTAAGATGATGATGAAAATGATAATGAACCTGAGTGAATAATGATAGGTATGTTAATGTAATGCATAGTGAGATGAATGATGATGGGTTTGATAATAATCTTGTCAAAACCCATAGGAATACTATTAGGAAGAATAGATGGAAGAAGAACATTTGCACAAGCAAAATCATTAACCATAGGCTAGGGAAAGAATTGGATGGGGATAGATGCAATGCAATCGGATGATAAATGAAATGCAGACCTAATGCCATTTTTCCATATTAGGAGCACTAATTTTTGCTATAGCATAGGACATGATACACCAAGGTATGAGGAACTAGGGCCGATTAGTGTCAAATGCAAAAGACAAACACAACAAACAAGAAGGTTATCCCAACACTCCAAAACCACAAGGGCTTTGGTCAGGCCAAGTGATGGAATAACCACAAGCACAAAGGATGCCCCGGTGTAACACAAGACCACGGGGATCTTGGTGGGTAATACGTGGGACAACCGCGAAGAAAAGAACACACAAAATCAAGATATTCCCTTATGTTTACCTATCAAAAGACCATGATATGATGGACCGTGGTGACCCTGCAAGACATAATAGGAAGCTCAAATGATGAAAAATTTACCAAAAGCATTAAAATATCACAATAAATTTCAAAAATCCTTTTCCATAGGATCAATAGATGGATGGGATTGATGTGATATGTTTTGAGGAAGGATACATCCTATTA